>JAGFNQ010009899.1:0-96468 GCA_024364735.1 Boesenbergia rotunda | reverse complement strand
TGCTTTAGCAAGGTTATAGAACATGTATTTGGTGTTATGAATGCATAGGAGTCAAGATTGGTACAAACTCTAATGTTAAAGTTCATATAAACTTGAATAGCTTATTTTCTTCCGCAAAAGTCCTAATTTCAAGTTTATGGATTCTTTTGATTGGCTAAATTGTTTAGAAAACTGGCATAGAGTATAGAAATGGTGTCATGATTTATATGGCTCGAAACTATATGTTTGGTGGGCTTTTGAAGCAAGGCTCGAATCTGAAAATCAGGTTTCAGCTTATCAGTCGACTGGTACAGACTAGTCGACTGATACCCGTAAGCTGAGTTGGGCGAGGCAAGTTTCAATAAGTACTTTCTTACGAGTTTTTGAGAAAGAAAGTGTGACATGGTATATGCATGACTATTTAAGTTAGAATATCATTCTTAGATAGATTAAAAAGAAAAAAAAAAAGATTTCCGCATTTTTAGTCGTGCATTAGAGTCGAGAAGTAGACAAAAGTAACGATCCGTCTAAGGCAGAGAAGGCGGGTCGCTACAGGTGGTATCAGAGCAGTTCCCATTCTCCAGCATCACACACACATCAGCATCAACCTTGCCGTCTTCAAGTAAGAAAGCTTTAAGTTTCAGTTTTTCTATTGCTCCTTTACTTAATTGCAGTATAGAGAAATGCTTAAGTACTTACTCATATGTGCATAGAACAAGGAAGCATGTTTAATACCTTAGTATCACGGAATCATGTTTAATCCCTAGAATGGATATTAGAGAAATGCTTAAGTACTTACTTGATTTGCCCAAAAGTAAGTTTTGGGATTATGGCACGCAAGGTGCTTGATAAAAGTTTTGAGTAAGACCAAGGTCTTACTAAGCCCTAGAACGAGTTCTAGGACTAAGAAATGAGATAAGAATCAAGACCAAGGTCTTGTTATATCCTAAAGCAAGTTTGGGAACATTACCATTAAGTGTTAAGTTATACATTTGAGGACGTCCTAGAAAGGCCCAAAACGAGGAGCAAGCTCCTAGAGGGCAAGAGGCAACAGAGTCAGTACCCCCACCAAATCTCTTAGACGTGGTGGCTCAGTTACAGAGACAGTTAGCAGAACAACAGCAAGTTATTGCCACTAGGATGGCTAACCAGCAGGTCGTTATTATTACCTCGCCGGTGGCGAATGTAGTGGCACCAGTTGTGATCGAAGACCCATCGATTACATCTGTAGTCCGGCAAGGGGGGTAAGGCAAGAAGCGTACCTCATTCAGTAGAAGAAACTGAAGCCAGGGAACTTCCCAGGCACAAGCAAACCATGGGATGCTTAAGCATGGTTCAAAACGTTGGAAAGAATAGTAGGGCTACTGGACTGGCATGAGGTAGAGAAGATAAAGTGTGCATCTTTCTGCCTTACGGGAGATGCTAGAATATAGTGGAAGAGAGTCAAGGCCAAGAGAAATGTCAGCCAGATGACATGGGCCGACTTCGAGACTGAGTTCTTCGAAGAATACTTTCACATGCAAGTAACCAACAAGCATTATGATGAATTCACGGAGTTCAGACAAGGAGAACTATCCGTGGATGAAGCAGTGAAGATGTTTAAGCGGTTAGCTCATCTGTGCCCAGAGCTAGTTAGCACAGAAAAAGAGATAGTTAGGCTAATGCTCAAGATGTTAAGGCCTGAGATAGCGTTAAAGGGGGCTAGCGGTGTTAAGAGGCTGCAAACCTCCGAAGAACTAATAAGTAGTGCTTTGATCACTGAGCACTACTTAAACAGTATAAAGGCCACCAGAAAGGTTGAACGATGAAGTTCTTAACAACCTTACCGTCAGGGGAAGTGATGGCCTCTACTGAGAGGCTAAGGGCAGTATCAATCTAGATTTCCAACCGAGAGCTCTACAGTGACTTGGTAGTCCTTGAAATGAAGGATTACGATGTCATTTTAGGAATGGACTTCTTGAGCAAGTATAATGCTTCTATAGACTGCCGCAAGAGAAAAGTCAAGTTCACACCGGAAGCAGAACCTTCATTTGAGTTTATTGGAGACCCAAGGAGAAAGATAAATAGGTTCCTATCTACCTTACAAGCTCAGAGAATGTTAGAGAAGGGGTGCTCTGGTTTTCTAGCTCATATAGTGGATGCAAGTCAAGGAGAAGGATTGAAGAGAGAAGAAGTGAGGGTAGTCTGTGACTATCCTGAGGTGTTTCCTGAAGAGTTACCAGGACTCCTTCCCAATCGGGAAATTGAGTTTGAAATTGAGTTGGCCCCAGGAACCAACCCAATTTCGAAGGCACCTTATCGCATGGCACCAGCAGAACTGAAAGAATTACAAGAACAATTGCAAGAGCTGCTTGACAAGGGTTTCATCCGCCCTAGTCATTCACCTTGGGGAGCTCCTGTACTGTTGGTCAAGAAGAAAGATGGATCTATGCGAATGTGCATAGATTATCGAGCTTTGAATAAGGTAACCATCAAGAACAGATATCCTTTGCCAAGGATAGATGATTTATTTGATCAGCTGAAGGGAGCCACAGTGTTCTCCAAGATAGATCTGCGATCAGGTTACCATCAGCTCAGAGTGAAGGAGAGTGATGTGCCAAGGACTGCTTTCAGTACAAGATATGGGCACTATGAGTTTGTGGTCATGCCCTTTGGAGTGACAAACGCCCCTGCGACGTTTATGGATCTAATGAATAGAGTGTTCAAGGATTTTCTGGACAAGTTCGTCATTGCCTTCATTGATGATATCCTAGTGTATTCAAAGACTCGGAAAGAACATGAAGAACACCTGAAGATAGTGTTGCAAACCTTACACCAGAAGGAGTTGTACGCCAAATTCTCAAAGTGTGAGTTTTGGCTTGATCAGGTGGCCTTCCTAGGCCACATTGTATCCAAAGAAGGCATTCAAGTTGATCCAGCCAAGATAGAAGCAGTCAGCAACTGGTGTAGACCCAAGAATGCCAGTGAAATCAGAAGCTTCTTAGGCCTGGCAGGATATTACAGAAAATTTGTGGAGGACTTTTCCAGAATAGCCTCTCCACTCACAGCCCTGACCAGAAAGAACAGAAGTTTGAGTGGTCAGATAAATGCGAGCACAGTTTCCTAGAACTGAAGAAAAGATTGACTAGTGCTCCCATCCTGACTGTTCCAGAGAGTGACAAGGCCTTTGACATCTACAGTGATGCATCCAAGATGGGCCTTGGAGCTGTCCTCATGCAAGACGGTAAAGTAATAGCATATGCCTCCAGACAGCTCAAGGACTATGAGAAGAATTACCCTACCCACGACCTTGAGCTAGCAGCTGTGGTTTTGCACTGAAGCTCTGGAGACACTACCTGTATGGAGTGCAGTGCAGAATCTTCACAGACCATCAGAGTTTGAAGTACTTCTTCACTCAGAAGGACCTGAATATGAGGCAGCGCAGGTGGCTAGAGTTGGTCAAAGATTATGACTGTGAAATCCTCTACCACCCAGGTAAAGCTAATAAAGTGGCAGATGCACTGAGCAGAAAATCCTGTGCAGCACTGATGTCCCTATCATCACTGTCTCTACCACTTCAGAAAGAAATAAAGGATTTTGGAGTCGAGGTAATAATTGGGCAACTTTCTGCATTGACTCTAGAGTCAACCCTGCTTGTGGATATACAAAGAAAGCAAAGTCAAGACCCAGAGATCCAGAAGATCAAGCAGGAGATCCAAGAGGCAGAAAATTCAGAGTTTCGAGTATCAGATAGTGGCATCCTCTATCTTGGAGACCGCCTTTGCGTCCCCAATGATGAGGAACTAAGAAAGAATATTTTAGAAGAAGCCCACAGTACCCCGTACTCTATGCATCCTGGTTCTACCAAGATGTACCAAGATTTAAAGAAAAGATTCTGGTGGTCTGGACTCAAGCGAGACGTGGCCAGATATATCAGTACCTGCTTGACCTGCCAGAGGGTCAAAGCAGAACACCAGAGACCAGGAGGAGTTCTACAGCCACTTCCCATTCCAGAGTGGAAGTGGGAAGAAATATCCATGGACTTTATCACAGGTCTTCCAAGAACCACCCATGGACACGATGCAATATGGGTGATAGTGGATAGATTGACCAAGTCTGCCCACTTCCTAGCCATCAAGTTATCGCATTCGGTAGAGCAGTTAGCACAGCTGTACGTGAAAGAAGTAATCAGGCTTCACGGAGTTCCGAAGTCGATCGTTTCTGACAGAGATGGGCGGTTCATCTCCCATTTTTGGAGGTGTGTTCAGGACGCCCTAGGCACCAGACTTCAGTTCAGCACAGCTTTCCATCCCCAGACAGATGGACAAACAGAGAGAGTAAATCAGATTTTAGAAGACATGCTCAGGGCTTGTGCGTTGGACTTTAAAGGCAGTTGGTGCAAATTTCTGTGCTTAGCTGAGTTTGCCTACAACAATAGCTATCAGGCCACCATCAGGATGGCACCTTATGAGGCATTGTATGGCAGGAAATGCAGATCACCCATATGTTGGCAAGAAGCGGGTGAGAAGAAAGAGATGGAGTCAGGACTAGGCAGCCAGACTGAGCTTATAGATGAGACCGCTCAGGCTATCCAGACGATCCGCCAGAGGATTGAGACTGCCCAGAGTAGACAGAAAAGTTATGCTGACACACGCCGTAGGCCACTTGAATTCCAAGTTGGAGATTCAGTATTTCTCAAGGTCGCTCCCATGAAGGGAGTGGTGAGATTTGGCAAGAAGGGCAAGCTAAGTCCTCGCTACATAGGACCCTACAAGATCATAAAGAGGGTTGGTAAGGTAGCATATGAGCTGGACCTACCAGAGGATATGTCAGCTATCCACAGTACCTTTCATGTCTCTATGCTAAAGAAGTGTATTCACGACCCTAGCCAAGTGATTCAGCCTCAGTCAGTACAGATCCAAGAAGATCTTAGTTATGAGAGCAGACCGACACAGATAGTGGACAAAGCAGTTAAAAGATTAAGAAACAAAGAAGTGCCACTAGTGAAGGTCATCTGGCAGAATCAAAAGCATGAAGAGGCTACTTGGGAACGTGAGGACAGCATGAGAGAGAGATATCCAGAATTATTCTAAGTTCGAGGACGAACTTTTCATAAGGTATGGGGGATTGTAACGCCCCAAAATTCCCATTTTTAGTTCTTAAAGTCCTTAGAATTATTTAAAAATGGTTTAGAAATATTCTAGATATTTGTAGGGATTTTTAGATTATTTTTATGGAATTTTTCGAGTCCGTTTAGTATAAAAAAAAAAGAAAAACGTTTAAGGGCAGCCGTGAGTTCAAACCCGCGACCCCCAGGAGACCAGGAGTGCGCGCGACCAGCTGGGCTAGGGTATCAAGCACAGCAAAGGATGGAGAGAAATTTATTTAAGGTGTAGTTAGGTTAATCCGCCCCATAAGTATAAATAGGTAATTAAAGAGAGAAGTTTTATTTCTCTCCTCTCCAAACCCTCACGCCGACCTCTCCTCTCTTGGGCGAAACAACACCAAGCTCTAGGGGGCCGGCCAAGGCTCTCCTCCAAGAGATCTTCCAATATTCGGAATCCCCGCGACGAGAGGAACGCGTAGGCGCGAAGAATTCTCCGAGATCTCAAGTTTCTCCCGAGCCCTAGACGTCAATCTTGGTTGTAAGTCCAAGATATCAATGTAAGTACTGCTCACCTGCAGTAAGAGGCGGTTTTTCCGCAAGAATTTCCCTTAAAAGTTTTTAAAAGAGATATTTCCTTTTTGTTTAAGTTTTTGCATGTGATCTTAGTTCATTATATGCTTGTATAAGTTTGATAAAGCACCCTATGTGAGATTAGGGGCTAAGAAAGTTATGAGAAAAGAAAAGAGAAGATAAAGATAAGAAAAGAAAAGGCCAAGGCCTTAAGAAATCCCCAAAAGTCAAGACTTAGGGATTTTAGCACGCAAGGTGCTCGAGAAAATGCCAAGGCATTTACAGATAAGAAAGAAAAGAAAGAAAAGCTATTTTATTTTCTAAGGCCAGTACCCGGCGTCCAAGGGCGTCGTTAAAGAAATCCAGGTGTCCAATTCCAAGGTCTTGGCCCTGGTAGACCAAGGTCTGCTCTATTAGGATTGGTGGCTCGCTACCCCAACCTTTTAGGGAACGCGCATGAGATGGTACTTACGTCTTCAGTGGATCCAAGTGATTATTATTTTCAAGTATATGCTTTAGCAAAGTTTCTAAAGTTTAAGAAAGTTTTCAAAAAGTTAAAGAATAGCTAAAGTTTCAAGTTGAGCCAAGAAAAGTAAATTGAGATTTATTAATGCTTGAGTATGCATGTTTTGAGTTATACATGTTCTTAGTTTTCTTTCAAGCATATAAGTATCTCATATGATTTTCATATTGTTCAAGGAGCATGTTTGCACATTTCGAGATTTTGTGAGCTAGATAGTACTTACTAAGCTTTTTACTTACTAGTTGCATTTCCTCTTACTGTAGATAAAGGTAAAGGCAAGCAATTCTGAAGGAAGGCGACGAGGCGGTGCTGAGTAAAGTGTGTGTGGTGGCTGATTTTGGAGAGATCCTTGAGACGAGACAATTTAGTTATTTGAATTACAATGTTTTAGTTTATTCAAAGTTCAAGTTCTTGCTTTATGGAGTTTAGCGAACATTTAAGCTTGGATAGTACTACATGCTCAATTTCTTAGAGTAAAGATTCCATGACATTTCATTTAGCATACATATCCTTATGATTGCGTTGGATGAGTAGAAGTGTGAGTAGTTTGGAATATTGATACTTTGTTAAGATATTGATGCATGTGCCAAGATAGTACTAGTCCCCTTTGAATCAAGTTTTTATTGCTTAAATATGTTTAGAAAAGTTGCATTCATATTTCATAATGCTTTAGCAAGGTTATAGAACATGTATTTGGTGTTATGAATGCATAGGAGTCAAGGTTGGTACAAACTCTAAGGTTAAAGTTCATATAAACTTGAATAGCTTATTTACTTCCACAAAAGTTCTAATTTCAAGTTTATGGATTCGTTTTGATTGGCTAAATTGTTTAGAAAACTGGCATAGAGTATAGAAATGGTGTCATGATTTTATATGTCTCGAAACTATATGTTTGGTGGGCTTTTGAAACAAGGCTTCGAATCTGAAAATCAGGTTTTCAGACTTATCAGTCGACTGGTACAGTACCAGTCGAATGATACCCGTAAGCTGAGTTGGGTGAGGCAAGTTTCAATAAGTACTTTCTTACGAGTTTTTGAGAAAGAAAGTGTGACATGGTATCATGCATGACTATTTAAGTTAGAATATCATTCTTAGATAGATTAAAAAGAAAAAAAAAAGATTTTCTCATTTTAGTCGTGCATTAGAGTCGAGAAGTAGACAAAAGTAACGATCCGTCTAAGGCAGAGAAGGCGGGTCGCTACAGCGGTCTTCTACCTTATGTCTCTCCCTTCGCGGACATCATGTGGGCGATGATCTACCGCGATCCGAGATCACCAAGAGCTCTAAAATCCTCACTTCCTTACCCTAGCCGCAAACCCAAGCTTCTAGGGTTTGCGTCGCCGCCTCCTTCCCCTTGCCAGCGTGCGCCGCCGGCCACCTGCACTGCGTCCAACAGAGGCCGAGGAGTCTAAGGAAGACTAAGAGGAAGTAAGAAGAAGGGTTTACCTTTTCCCAAACCCGCTGCGAATCGCTCTAAACCTCTCCCTCACCGCCGGTGACCTTGCGCCTCTTCTCCACGCCGTCAGCTCCTCTCTTTTTCTCTATCCCACGTGCTCCGGCCACCAATCGAGAGGGAGATCGTCTCCCTTCCTCAGTAGCCCACACCAAGAGAGAAGAAGCCAAGGGGAAGAAGAGAAGAGAACTTCTCTTCTTCGGTTTTGCGCCGACGCCCTAGGAGAGAAGTTGAGAGGGAGAAAAGATAGAGAGGCCAAGGGTTTTCAATTGATTTAATTCTCTCTTGGTTTCTTGATCTCATAGGGTATTTATAGGGCTAAGGTAGGGACCAAGAGGAGGAGTTGGTTCTTGGCCCACTAATGGATCTAAACCCGATCCATTAATTAAGATCCATTCTACTAAAAGATCTTAATTGAACTTCCTCACCAACCCCCATATTTTCATATGGGCTCCATATATTATGAGTCATCCATCCCCCCGTGTTTAAGATCTCGTATGCCTGTTAATTAATTAAATTATTGATAATTTATATTAATTAACATCTAGAACCTTGATTAGTACCACTCAACCTTATCAACGTGCCGGATCAAATCCACCTGTAGGGTTTAGCACGATGAACATTTTGAGCTCATCAAGGGGGCATCATCATCCTGACTCACCAGGACACGGATTTTGTCAATAATCATCGGCACATCATATTATTAATATTGTCTCCCAACTTACCGGGTCTATCGATCTAACAGAATAGATCTCGCCCATTCATAAATTAAAGAAATAATAATTAATAATGTATGCCCGATATTATTTAGGGATTAAGAGATCGTACTCCATAATAACATCTTAAGGTCCTATCCAATTATCGAGTCAGTACAAATTGGTTAACCTCAGGTTTTGGACCTACCCAATGTACTCAAAGCACACTAGTATAATTCTATGGTCAAGACCAACCACACCTAATTATACTACAACCATCCCGATGGGTTATCCAATTCCATCTCGGTTGTGGGCCTCTATTTTATACTAAGCAAGGAACTGATAACACGATCTTACGTGTGACACCACACGCCATATTATCTACAATGCAAAGTAAGTGGACTTCGTGTATGTACTAATATAGACAAACACCTAGTGTAGTCGTGATTCTCTTTTTATAAAAAAGATCTTCATATAATAAAAGTTATGTCTTTCAGTATACACATCATACAAAAGGCACTCAGAGTCGACGCACAGGCTTGTTCGCATCACTTGTCAAATTAGTAATGGAGGTCGCGAGACCCTTAGGGTTCCTCTCTCACTTAGTTATTTATAATGAGAATTTTTTATGCACACACGACAAGCACATAAACCAAAACAATAAACAAGAAAATTTCTAAATTTTCCAACTATCATGGCTTTGGTCTCTAATGCGCCTCCAGTCGTGTGGCCACCTTGTCTGCTCCTCCCTACACCATGCGCAAGCCACCATTGAAGGGATCTCCGAGTCGAGATGAAAAGCTATTTATTTACATCCATCGATCCTATACTCCACAAAGGAGTATACATAAAATCTAGATCAAAAGTAAATAAAAGGCTCGGCTAAACATGTGTCGTATTTAATGTTGGATCGTAGAGAATCGATAAAGGGGGTGGGGTTGAATATCAATATCAAATTTTTTGAAAAACTAGAGAAGATACGCAGCAGAAAATAATAGTACAAACACGAACACAAGTTGGTTTTACTTGGTTCGGAGTCGCGGTTGGCTCCTACTCCAAGGCCCACGGTCCTTGAAAGTTTACTTTGGGCAATTCTATAGTCGCAAAAGGAATTTTACAAATCGAGTACAAAAATAGAATTGGAATTTAAATTGCAACACTTTTCATAAATTAATTTTACCGACGCCCGAGGTGGATCGAATTTCAGAGCAGAGGGTCATCGTCGGCGCTGGAATCTCAAAGTCAGAGCTTGTCGGAGGGTAGCGCTTGAACGAGAAGTCTTGGAGTGTTGTGAGCGAAGATGTCTGAAGCCTTGGGGGTGAACCCCCTTTTATAGCACTCATGGGGGCGCTTGTGTCGATGGGGGCGCCTACACGTGGCCTCTCCTGCGTGATCTATTATCCGCAGGCTCTGTCAGCGCTTATCCATCTCACAGTGGCGCCTGAGCTAATGGGGGTGCCCATATGGTCCCGGGCGCCTGAGCTGCCTTGGTCCAAAAGGCTTCATGGCAGTTTGCTCGGTTTGCTTCGGTTTAGCCTTCCACTGGGGCACCAATATCCTTCCGGGCGCCTAGCCCCAGTGTGGCGCCTCACTCCATTGAGGCGCCTCAGCTGCAGAAACTCATTCCTTTGATCCATGCAACCAAGGTTAGTTCCAAAACAAAAAGAAACAAACATGTTAGTCATTATTTACAGCCTTAGCTGTCTTGGTTCTAACTTTGGATCTCCCAAATGGAACCCTAGGTCGAAACAACGCCTACTGTTCCCTCGCACGGGGAACGCATCCTCACCTACTCCTCTCAAGAGAGTTTACCTTTTGCCGACCGGCTCCTTCGGTTGGACTTTTGCCCAATCCACCTGATCAGGTCTTCATGCCCAGTCCGTGACCAGGACTTCTTGCCCAACTTCCAGTCAGGTCTTTGGTGCCAAGCCCTTTGCCAAGACATCTTGCCCAGTCCTCGACCAGGACTTCTTTGCCCAACTTCTGGTCAGGTCTTCTTGCCCAGACTTTGACCAGGACTTCTTGCCCAGCCCTTTGCCAGGACTTCTGCCTAGTGTACCTAGGACTTCCCTGCACACTTAGTAAGCTTGTTAACACCTTAACTTCTGAACCCTTTGTCATTATCAAAACACAGGTTTGACTTAGGTGCTTCCTGCACCAACAATCTCCCCCTTTTTGATTTATGGAAACATGGTTCAAAAAGTTAAGTTAAAATAAATAACAAGCAAAGAGTTCGAGAAATATTCAGTTTTCTCCCCCTGAAACGAATATTTTCTCCCCAAGTTTTTTAAAGGTATGTGGGGTTTTTGAAAAACTTCTATGTCCTTTAGTTTTGACTATTCTTAGAACAACTTAAAAAGATTTTGTACATAGAAAATTTTCCAAAAGACTTTCAAGTTACATACTTAGAAAATTTTCAAAAGGACACTTAGAAAATTTTCAAAAGGATTTTCAAGTTAAACACTTAGAAAATTTTCAAATGATTTTCAAGTTAAACACTTAGAAAATTTTCAAAAGATTTTCAAGTTAAACAGAAGTTAAATACTTAGAAATTTTCAAAAGATTTTCATGTTAAACACTTAAAAAATTTTCAAAAGGATTTTCAAGTTAAACACTTAGTTTTGAGTTGTTTGAAAAACATTTAAATGCACTGCACTTAGTTATTTACTTTACTTTTTGAAAAAAAGATAAAATTTAAAAAACAAACTTTATCCTTTCCTATCCTTTCCTTTCTCTCCCCCTTTTCCATATATAAAAAAAAATTATAGCAAAAAATTAAGCAAAAATTGAAATTCTGTATTGAACCAACTCTAAGCACAAACTGGACCAAACCAAATTAAATCGTTCTTGTTCAGGTCCTGTCTAACCCAGTTAGCTACTTACTAACTGTCAAAAATAGTAGCTTTCGCTAGGGTTAGTCAAGTTAAGTGTTTTGATCAAATTAGATTTTCTAAGCTTGACACTTAACCTGATTGTTGTTCAATTGGTATTTATTGCCCTAATTACTACAGATGCACTGACTTAAAGCATCTTGAATCAAGGCATAGACCTAAGCATCTCAACCCAGTCTAGGTTATTAATCAAAAGTACCCTAAGGTGCTTGTGAGATGCTGGCCTCTAGATATATAGGTGCACGCAGTTCTAGGGTTAGGGCCTGATGGAGCCCACAACGAGTGTCATGAAGAGCCTCAAATTTGAATTTATAAATTGAAAACCCTTTAGCTCACAAAACTAAGTGTAGTATAGGGCCCTCAAGTCATATTTTTCTAAGGACTAGTTAAGAATGCTAAACTCAAGCTTGAATTTGTCATTTTATGTTTTGGGTTTTCAAGTAAGATGGGGGTTTTTGTGGTAATGGATGAAATAACAGTTTAAAACAAAATAGACTTAGCTAATGCAAAAATTAATTCGAAGTTGCAGAAACTACACTTAACCTATTTGAAAACTGAGCAATTCAATGCAAAACTATGAGATTGAAAGACAAAACTAATATTGAATGCAAAAATCTGTATCTAACTACAGAATTGAGAAAACTAAAGCAAAGTGATACCAAAAGGACAAGACTAGGAAGTAAGTTGATACAAATTGAAAAAGAAACTAATGAATAAGAGTTCAGAAATGAAATTTTCCTAAATTAAACACCAGATCGGTCCCTTATCAAGATCACCTCTTGCCGTCACACAAAAGCTAAGCTAGAAACCCTCTAGCTCAAAAACCAACGAAGAAAAACTCCCTTGATCAGTTTGCAATGGATTGATGCATATTGATCTTCCTGATCGATCACGGGACCGATCAGGACATCTTCTGATCGGATTGGAGACCGATCAGAAGTGTCTCTGTCCGATCACAGAGATCGATCAGAATCTGAAATCTCCCACTGAGCTCTTCTTTCTTGATTGGACAAACAGCGACTTCGGCACAGAAACCTTCAGAACACTTCAGAGAACCCCTCCGAACGCTCCGACAGCTCCGGTCGATGAAGATCGGCGATCAAACAAGAATCGATCGGCAGGAACAGAACTCCGACGAAACCCTCACCTGTGCTTTCCAAAACAAAATTGATTAGCAGACTTAACAGGAAAATTACCTCGATGATTCAAAATCTTGAAAAGAAGCGGATATGATGTTGGCCGCGCGAAGAAACGGAGAAGAAATCACTGAAGAACTCGAAGAACAGTTGAACTCACGACGACAGAGCTCATGTGGAGAAGTTCTCTGATTTAATTAATTCCAATTCAAAATGAATGGTTGTGATCATCCTCGCTTCATCTAACGGTCAGATCATCTCGGATTGAGTCCAAACTTTCCAGATCTCCATCAATGGTCAGGATCTACTTTTCCTCAACTTGGATCGATCAGATCTGCAACGGATGACTCAGATTACCCTTCCTTTTGAATGGATGACTTAGACTTCTCTCGAGCATGATCCAACGGCTAGATGACTTCTGATTTGGACCAAAACTTCAGATCTTGATCTATGGTCTTGATTAACTCTATCTTGATCTCGGATTGATCAGAAGCTGATAGATGGCTCAGATCTCCCCGTTTGTTGATTGGACGACCCACATTTATCCATCTCTTGATCCTCTTGATTGAAGCCAAGTCTGAACTCAAGTTCGATCCAATCTGATCTAGGTCCATGATCGTTCGAAGCCTACAAAATAGATTCAAATTTTAATGCCAAACTATCTCAAATATACAAAGATTTGCATCCAAAGCTAAAAATAGCAATAACTCATGGAACCTAGTGTAAATGCAAGATTAAGTATTTAAAAAGGGATCAAAACATGGATTTGAGAGCCTAATTTGATTATCAAAATGGTAATTATCAACTCCCTCACACTTGGTCTTGGGTGTCTCGCACAACCCAACTAGTGAACTAATGATGTACCCCCAAGATTATTCTCAATCATAGTTGGAAGCAATTGAAAGGGAATTATCTAGGGTTGTCAAATCTCAAAAATCTAAACTCAATGGACTAGAATCTTGTCCTTAGTCAACAACAAAGTATACTTCATCCTTCATGACTAATTGGGATGAGTTAAACACATAAATCCTCTCAAGGAGATTTTTGGTGGCTCTCTTCCTAAGTTCTAAATTTTGATGAAAGTGGAGCTCACTCAAACACAATCATGTTTCTTGCACTACCATAAGCTTGCATATGCTCTACTCTCCACCATCATTCTTGAGTTGAATTCACACCTACAAAGGCTTATTTGAACATGTTAAAGAAATATGGAATGATAAGAATGAATATAGAAATGTAGTAGATGAAAAATTTAAGAAAGTGGAAGACTTGGATACTAAAAATGTAACATAATGAACTTTGCCCCTCTCTTTTTGTATTACTCTGCATAGATCAGAACTTGCAGGGAACAGACAGTGACTCTGAAATCACTGAATTCATTGTGTCAGCCTCTTCTGATCGGTCAAGAGACCGATCAGGCTCTTCGTGATCATTCTGGCTTTCTTCTGATCGGTCTGGCTTCCCTCTGATCTGTCACGGTGACCGATCAGACACTTCCCTGATCGGTCTGGAGACCGATCAGAGCACGATCAGAATCTGAACTGAGCAAAATCTGAAACTATTTCTGCCGAAGTTCACTTCTTTTCAATCAATAACTACATCTTAAATCCAACTAACTCCTTGTTCACATCTTCCAATTCAGAAATCTAATCCATCTCCTGACACTTCATGCTTCTTTTTCTTTTTTTTCTTTTTTTTTCTGTTTTTCAGCTGCTGTTCTGTTTTTCTGCAACCAAGTTCCTCTTTTTTTTTCTTCTCTTCTTTGCCATCATTTCCAACTAAACTTCCAGTGGCTAGCCGAGCTTCCTCAAATCCTTACAGATTTTTAAAGCTGTAGATAGAACTGTCAGCTTCCAAGTAACCTAAAATTTTCAGAGACTTGCACCTTAAAACTTGGCAGGCTTGAAAGGATGAAACTGACATAAGACATTTGCAATCAGTATAGTGGTGCTCTTTTAGCTAATGCTCTCATTTTGCGTGACTACTTCACTTTTGATTATGCAGCCAACCCACAGATTTCAAATTCCCAGTTTTTCCAGCATTCTCAGATTAAATTCTCATCCGAATTGTGCAACTTCCCTCACTCTTGATACAAAACTCCTTCAAGTTAGCACCTTCTTCATTTCTTATTGTTATTGTTTTCTGAATTGTGCAGCTTCAGTTCATGCAACTCACAAATTTCAGATTCTTGGCATGCAACTACACTTGTTGATACATCAATTTCAAACTTCTTGTGTAGACTCTCATTTTCCTTCAGAATTTGCCTCATAGAACTTGAAACATCAAAAAATAATTAGGAATTTAGATGCTTCAAATGTTACCTTCACTAACCAATTCTTGCAACTCACTCTTGATACACAATTCCTTCAAGTTGGCACACTTTTGCTTGTAGGTTGCCAAATGCTTCACTTTGTCCTCAATATTTGATTCAATGCTTGATCCTCCCCCACACTTAGCTTTTTGACCATCTCGGGCAAAGTAACATCAAGAAACAATCAAAGCACCCAAATCCATGGAAAATGTAGTTATGAACAGAAAAATAGCGAAAGGAAAATAGAACATAGAGTAGATCAACAAGGAATATTACAAAATTTGATATGAAAAAGGAAACAAGGTGATTCACCTCTATAAATGTGGTTCAATCATAGAAATATGGCTTTGAAAGAACCTAAGCAAGTTCTAGAGTACAATTACATATGTGTATCTCAAAAATAAGGCCAAATCCTCACTAGGTAAAAAGAATTCATTTCAAATCATCAATCTAGAGTCCATAACAAAGTAGTACTCAAGTATCCAAGAATTTTCATCCATTATCCCAAATCCTAAGTTTTAACAACCAAATTTAATTCACTTTCAAAGGATTCTAAAATGATATAAAAAATCTAGAGGGAGATATTTATTCTAAATCATGCATGAAACAAGATGTCAAAAAGGTTAAAATGGTATCTACAATGAATCTTTATTCACTCTACATTACCTAAGCATTTATTAGCAAGAACTCACTGTAAAAGAAAAATTTACTGCTAGAAAACATAAAAATGGTATATACAATGAAATAAGAGTGTAAGAAAAATCAAACTCCCCTTTATGTTGGCGATTGGATTCGATTAAGGAGTAGCATCCATCCCGGTAGTGGGGTGGTTTGGGTGGTCGAGAGAGCTATCCTCACGTGATCAATATCATAGTGCATTGCTCCCTCCCTCATCAACTTCGAATAAGTATGTCCCGGTGGTCGGAGACGATTAAGGTGTAAAATCCACTCTCGGGGTGAATTGCTACGAGTCAAAGTAAGCTCAACTCCTCCCACTATATGCTCTTTGGAAGTCCTTCCGGGAGGTTGGAGGCTATTTAGTTGGAGCACCCACTCAAGAAGCCTACGACACCCTACAAAACCATGAGAAGGAAATACCTCCCGCACGCATGCAGGGTAAGAAAGAGATAAAATACAATCAGTCTCTACATAGAATGTATCAAGAAATGCATCACATCCAATAAAATCAATCTTAGGTACCTCTATGAGTTTTCCTAAAAAATTAGGAGAAATACTTACTTTGTCGTGCTGAAAAATACCTGAAGGTTCTACAAGAGTGGATGTAACTATGGCCTCCTCCTGGTCAGGTAAAGGCTCCACCTCAGGCTTATGTTCTGGTGGACATACAACTAAAAGAGGTGATTCTTGGGTCCTTGATCCCACCATGCAAGTCCCTACACTTTCATACATATCCTCTGAATCTCCTGATATGTCAATCAATATAGGTGATCCCTGGGGCTCAGTGCAATCCCCTACACCTATAGAATCGTCTCCAACTGCGAGTGAATCAAATACAGTCTTCAAATCAGCTGCCTCTATAGCTAATGCATCCTCAGCCTCATCTGAACTAAAATATTCTCTATGAATACCATATGAAACTTTATCAGCAAGTAAATCTGCATCAACAAACTCATCTAAAATATCCATGCTCATGATAGAATGATCCTCTCTGGGGTGCTTCATAATATCAAAAATACTAAACTGTAACACTGTGTCTCCTATCTCCATAGAAAGTGTGCCTGCATATACATCAATCTTCGTCCTTGCAGTCTTCAAGAATGGCATCCCAAGAATAAGTGGAGATCTATGTGCTCGATAATGACCCTCCATGTCTATGATATAGAAATCCGCAGGAAAAATCAACTCCTTCACCTTCACTAATACATCTTCAATGATTCTAGCTGGGTGAGTCTGACTCCTATCTACTAGCTGAATAACCACTCCTGTAGGCTACATAGGTCCAATTCCAAGCATCTAAAAAATTGATCTAGGCATCACATTAATAGAAGCTCCCAAATCTAACATAGCATCATGAAAAAGAGTCCTCCCAATCTCACAGGACACAGTGAATACTCCTGGATCTTCACATTTTTGAGGTATTGGATGAATAAGTGCCGAAACATTCTTCCCCATGTTGACCAACTCATTCCCTTTTAGCTACTTCTTGTGAACACATAAATCTTTGAGGAACTTTGCATATTTAGGAATTTGTTTGATCATGGTTAACTGTAATGCCCGCCCTTCTCACACTAGGTCGGGGTTACGCGAACATAATTTTCGTTTTAGCGGAAGTGTTTGAAACTTGAACATGATACATGTATAATCTTGTACTTGAACATGTAAGCATGAAACCTTTTAAACATCTTAGACATTGAGGAGAGCATGCTAGGTACCTTTACATTCTTACTTGCATAATAGAAGCATGTCACATAGCCATTTCTTAAGACAGAGTAGTAAGTATGAGGAAGGATAACATAATACTATAGTTCTTTAGCAAGTCCTAACTAAGTACTTAGCATATGAGCGAGAGTGAGCATGAAATATCCATATGAGTCTAAATATCAGCAAGTAGCAACTTAGTAAGTATGTTTCAACATTTCACATGCAAAACTCAGCATATGCATAAACTAAACAAAACATGAGTAGATCTTCTTCCACCATGCCACCACCACACACATCTCTGCCCCTCCTGCTGCTCCCTTTAGTTTAGCCATTCCTTACCCTTTACTAGGGAAACTAGATCCGTTCATAGTCCGTCGACCTAGGGGCGTCTCGGGAGCCCATCCCCTTACTAGGTCCGTTCATAGTCCGTCGACCTAGGGGCTGCATCCGGAGCCCACCCGTGGACCTTGCTAGCATCCGGTACAAGCCATAAAAAGTAAAATAGCATACATGGAGTTTATCATATCATAAGCATAGCACATTCTTGTTTCTTACTAGGTCCGTTCATAGTCCGTCGACCTAGGGGTTGCATAGCACATTCTTATCATATCACAAGCATATCATCATAACCTATCACATCATTGTCATATCATGAGCATGGCATGCCTCTTATCTTATCATGAAGAGTGCTCTTAGTCCAGACTTACAGGGAAGCATCTCTTAGGCATTTCATCATACATAAGCCATGCATAACATAAGGGTGCTTAAAGAGCTTAAACATAGACATGTACATCATGATTCTTAGAGCATGAAAAAGCATGGGAGAAGACATGTTATCACCTATACTACTCATAGCATATCATGGGCATCCTTGGCGTGCCTAATTGGGGTTGTAGCTTCCCCCTTAGCCCAAATTCTTATTTAATCAGAAAATTCCAGCATATAAACTCTAAGTTTAGAGCATGATAAAACATGAAAAACATTACACTAATATCATACATTAAGGTAGGCATCATAGAGGAGACATTAGAAGGCATGTTGGGGTTGTTACCCCTTCTTAAGTCCTACTTATCATTCTTTACAGAAAATTTCAGCATACATACCTTAGTTTCCAACCATGTTAAAATCATGAATAAACCATATTTACATCACATATCATCTTATATATCATAGGGAGGGTCATTATCAAGCATACTAGGAGTTTAAACCTCTCTAAGCCCTAAAAGAGGTCCTTGGCCGAAAATTCCAGCAAGCCTACTCTGGGTTTTTGGGGGCTTAAGGACAAGGAAAATATCATATTATCATCATCTATTTAGTCACACATCATGAGGAAAAATATATGCAAGTATAGGAGTAGTTTAAACCCTCGCAAGCCCTAAAAACCTTCTTGGCCGAAAACATCAAGAGCTTCATCCTATGTTTAAACCATTTTAGGCACTCGAAACTATTGTAATGCAGGTGAGGGGATTACTTACATCCTCTCGCTTGAATCTCCCCCAAGAAGTCCTTGAAGAGGAGGAGAGGAGAGCCCTTCTTGCGCTTCTTTTCCTTAGCCTTGCTTTAGTAGAAGGTAGTCTCTCTATAGGGCCCTCTTGGGAGTTTTTCTTATGGAGGAAACCTAGGGTTGGAGTTTCGAAAATTTGAGAAGGGGAGGGGAGAGTTTTTGGTTTTGAAGAGGGAAGAGTGAGGAAGAAGAAGAGAGGAAGTTATTCCAACTTCCCTTCACTTATTTATACTTTTCTCATGAAGAGACTTGTCTCTTCACTTCCCTAGCTTTAACAAGCATGTTTCTTATTCTCTCAACATGAAACATGGCTTGGTGTGTTGGTTATGACATGATTAGTGCAACTAGGAGGTTCAAGGTTCAATCCTTGCTTCCTCCTTTCTACCTCTTTTTTTTTATCACATTTTGCACTAATCCATATCAAAGCCCATTAAACCAAGCCCATCATGAAATTTCATAATAATGATAATGTTTCATGAATTCATAATATTTCACAATAATAATAATGTTTCATGAATTCATAATATTTCATATGGAAAAATTTTGAGGGTGTTACAATCCTCCATACCTTATAAAAAGTTCGTCCCGAACTTTAAAATAATTCCGGATACTTTAATCGTATTGCCTCCTCTCGTTCCCACGTGGCTTCTTCGACTTGGTCGTTCCGCCACAGAACCTTTACTAAGGGTATTTCCTTGTTCCTTAGCTTTTTGACTTCCCGATCTAGGATTTGAATAGGTCGGCGTTCGGAACTTAGGTTCTCTTGGTCTTGTACTGGTTGGGGCTCTATCATTTGATTCACATCAGAGATACATTTCCTGAGCATTGATACATGGAAGACATTGTAGATAGCCGACATTTCTGTCGGTAGTTCCAGTTCGTAGGCCACTTTGCCTACCCGTCTTAGGATCTGGTACGGTCCCACATATCGCGGACTCAGCTTCCCTTTCTTCCCGAATCTCATTACCCCTTTCATAGGGGCCACTTTTAGGAATACTGAATCCCCAACCTCAAACTCTAATGGTCTACGTCGCTTGTCAGCATAGCTTTTCTGCCGACTCTGAGCAGTCTCTATCCTCTGGCGGATATTCTTTATAGCCTGAGTGGTTTCATCTATAATATCCGTCTGGAGTCCCATCTCCTTCTTTTCACCACTCTCAAGCCAGCATATAGGAGATCTGCATTTCCTTCCGTATAGTGCATCGTACGGTGCCATCCCGATAGTAGCCTGATAACTGTTGTTATACGCAAATTCTGCCAGGCTCAGGTATCGACACCAGCTTCCCTTGAAATCCAAGGCACAAGCTCGTAACATGTCCTCTAATATCTGGTTTACTCTTTCAGTTTGCCCGTCAGTCTGGGGGTGAAAGGCAGTACTGAATTTCAGCTTCGTGCCAAGAGCCTTCTGCATGTGTCCCCAAAAATCTGAAGTAAATCGACCATCCCTATCAGAGATAATGGTCCTGGGAACCCCGTGTAGTCGGACAATTTCCTTGACGTATAGTTGAGCTAGCTGCTCTACTGAGTGGGTCATCCTGATAGCCAGAAAATGGGCAGACTTGGTGAGTCTGTCCATAATAACCCATATACCATCATATCCATTCGTCGTTCTAGGCAGCCCAGCGATGAAATCCATAGAGATGTCTTCCCATTTCCACTCGGGAATTGATAGAGGTTGCAGAACTCCCCCAGGCCTCTGGTGTTCTGCTTTGACCCTCTGGCAGGTCAAACATATACTGATATAGTGGGCTACATCTCGCTTCATACCGGACCACCAAAACTTCCTCTTCAGATCTTGATACATCTTGGTAGACCCAGGATGCATCGCATAAGGTGTTCCGTGAGCTTCCTCTAGGATTCTTGTCCGTAAGTCGGAGTTCTCGGGAACACATAATCGATCCTGAAGATATAAAACTCCGCTGTCCGAAATTCTAAATCCATCGTCCTTGCCTTCGAGAACCTCTTGCTTGATTCTCTGAAGGCTTGGATCATGATTCTGCTTTTCCAGAATATCGTCGAATAATGTCGGCGCAATCATCAGGGTGGACAACTGTCCTGATATGATTTCAATCTCGTAATTCATAATTTCTTCCCCTAAGGGTTGTGACAAAGCCGACAAAGACATTAAAGCAGCACATGATTTCCTACTGAGAGCATCGGCTACCTTGTTGGCTTTTCCTGGATGGTACAGGATCTCACAATCATAATCCTTGACCAATTCGAGCCATCTGCGCTGTCTCATATTCAGATCCTTCTGGGTGAAGAAGTACCGCAGACTCTGGTGATCTATATAAACTTTACACTGAGTTCCATATAGATAGTGCCTCCATATTTTCAGTGCAATGACCATCGCTGCTAACTCTAAGTCATGGGTAGGGTAGTTTCTTTCATGTTCCTTCAGTTGCCTAGAGGCATAGGTAATTACCTTCCCATTTTGCATAAGTACAGCTCCGAGTCCCAGTTTGGATGCGTCGCTGTACATATCGAAACCCATATCGCTCTCTGGAAGAGTCAATATTGGAGCGCTAGTCAGCCTCCTTTTCAGTTCAGTAAAGCTCTTCTCACATTCCTTGGTCCATACATATTTCTTGTCTTTCTTTGTAAGAGCTGTCATAGGGGCTGCAATTCGAGAGAAGTTCTCTACGAATTTTCTGTAATAGCCTGCTAGCCCGAGGAAACTTTGAATTTCACTGGCATTCTTGGGTCTAGTCCAGTTACTCACCGCTTCGATTTTAATTGGGTCCACCATTACTCCTTCCTTGGAGATAACATGTCCCAAAAATGATACTTGATCGAGCCAGAACTCGCATTTGGAAAATTTAGCATACAGTTGTTCCTTCCGAAGAATCTGTAGTACTATACTCAGGTGCTCAGCATGTTCTTCGGGAGTTCTCGAATATATAAGGATATCGTCGATAAAGACGATCACAAATCTGTCGAGGAATGCCGAGAATACCCGATTCATTAAATCCATAATCATAGCTGGAGCATTGGTAACTCCAAATGGCATAAGTACGAACTCATAATGTCCGTATCTGGTTCGAAAAGACGTCTTCGGTATATCCTCCTTTTTCACTCTAACTTGGTGATAACCAGATCTCAGGTCAATCTTAGAGAAAACCGTGGCTCCCTTTAGTTGATCGAACAGGTCATCTATCCTGGGTAGAGGGTACCTGTTCTTGATAGTCACATTGTTCAATGCTCGATAGTCGATACACATTCGCATCGACCCATCCTTCTTTTTCACGAACAATACGGGAGCTCCCCAGGGAGAATGACTAGGGCGGATGAGTCCCTTGTCAAGCAGCTCCTGTAACTGTCCTTGTAATTCCTTTAATTCCGTCGGTGCCATACGGTACGGTGCCTTAGAAATGGGGTTAGTACCAGGAACCAACTCAATTACAAATTCTATATCTCTTTCAGGTGCTAATCCTGGTATAATTATACACGTAATTATATACCTATCGTGATTATGGTTAACCCAACTCATAGTATACTTCCCCCAAATATTCATTCTTATTTGTCACATGATTAATATAGGGTAAATGAGATCTTATTTATTATATTACCAAAATTTATTTTATTCCATCTTATAAGTCTACATACAAAACTAGTCCAACTCAGTGAGCAAGATGGGCTGCCGTTATGCCCAACATAAAGAATAGCATAGCGACGACTACTACCTCCTCGCTCATCTCCCTTTGGCCCGCCTCAGGATCCTCTACTGTTCCCATCGGGTCATCCTCTTCAATCTCGAGAATCTCCTCGTCCGCTTCAAGGTCCTCCTCGAACATCTCCAGCATCTCTGGGTCCTCCTCGAAGGGCTCGGGATCCTCCCCGAAGGGCTCGGGGTCCTCCTCGAACGGCTCGGAGCTCGGGATCCTCCTCGAAGGGCTCGGGGTCCTCCTCGAAGGGCTCGGGATCCTCCTCGAAGGGCTCAGGATCCTCCTCAACGGGCTCGGGGTCTTCCTCAAAGGGCTCGGGGTCCTCCTCGGACGGCTCGGAATCCTCCTCTGAGTCTCCCAGATCTTCTGGGAACTCATGGCGGAGGAGCTGCCTACACAACTCCGTATATGGGATACCGCATCTGTGCTGTCCCCAGATCTGATGCGCAACCTCTCTTGCCCGGTTGGGCAATGAACGAAGTAAAGCTTCGATCCTATGATCGTCCGTGGCTGGAAACCCTTCCCGCTCCAGTTTCCAGAAGAGCCGATCGAAGAACCCTATGTTGCCTTGAATTCCCCGGGTCGGACAATACTCAACCGCCTCTATCCGCTCCAGCAGTTCGCGGCACCTCTCAGTGTAGTCCTCATGCAACATCTGGAATTGAAAAGAAAATGACATGGTTAGTACTAAACCATTCCTTTTTCAATTCGCAAATATATACAGAGGAAAACACACACCCAATCGGTGTAGTTTACCCTAGTGATTACAATATGTAACCACCCTCTTATCCCAAATTCTAAATTATTAATGGATACATATATTCATATAAGAGGAAGTTCCATTCATGTTCACATATCTTATAAGTTCTGGTCATTATCTATCATACCGGTGATACCGGGGATAAATAAGCTAACATAAGAATTAATGCTACTTTCTCTTGTTATGCAAGCATAAATCATCTCTATATATATCATTACTGTACATGAAATAAAGTAAAGCGAGGTTAGGATCTCTTACTTGGAAGCGGCAGGATGAAGCTTTGATGTGTGTGTGTAGTGGGGAAGGCAGACCTGCTCTGATACCAACCTGTAACGCCCGCCCTTCTCACACTAGGGCGGGGTTACGCGAACATAATTTTCGTTTTAGCGGAAGCGTTTGAAACTTGAAACTTGAACATGATACATGTATAATCTTGTACTTGAACATGTAAGCATGAAACCTTTTAAACATCTTAGACATTGAGGAGAGCATGCTAGGTACCTTTACATTCTTACTTGCATAATAGAAGCATCCACATAGCCATTTCTTAAGACAGAGTAGTAAGTATGAGGAAGGATAACATAATACTAAAGTTCTTTAGCAAGTCCTAACTAAGTACTTAGCATATGAGCGAGAGTGAGCATGAAATATCGTCTAAATATCAACAAGTAGCAACTTAGTAAGTATGTTTCAACATTTCACATGCAAAACTCAGCATATGCATAAACTAAACAAAATATGAGTAGATCTTCTTCCACCATGCCACCACCACACACATCTCTGCCCCTCCTGCTGCTCCCTTTAGTTTAGCCATTCCTTACCCTTTTCTGCAGTACAAGGGAAACATGGAAACTATAAGCATATAGCTTAGTAAGATCCCTTCCTACTCACAAAATCATACGTTCCATCAAGTAGAGAAAGCATCACGTCATAATAGTGCATATCATTCAAACACTTAACTTAACATAGCATAAGGGAGCATATGTACTTATCATAAGAAGCATACTTGAACTTAACATAATTCACCTTTATAGCATAATAGTCATATAGTCATTACAAAAATGCGAATGCAAGATGCTCTTTTGAAAACATGCATAGGATGAGTTCATGCATATGCTTTTCTTAAAATCATACATATAGGTACTTAAACATACATCCATCATCATTTGGGGGATCCCGGCTTGTACCACTTACATACATACATAATGCGCGCATCCCTAATAGGCCGAGGTAGCTAGTCTCTAACCTACTAGGGAAACTAGGTCCGTTCATAGTCCGTCGACCTAGGGGCGTATCGGGAGCCCATCCCCTTACTAGGTCCGTTCATAGTCCGTCGACCTAGGGGCTGCATCCGGAGCCCACCCGTGGACCTTGCTAGCATCCGGTACAAGCCATACAATGTAAAATAGCATACATGGATTTTATCATATCATAAGCATAGCACATTCTTGTTTCTTACTAGGTCCGTTCATAGTCCGTCGACCTAGGGGTTACATAGCACATTCTTATCATATCACAAGCATATCATCATAACCTATCACATTATTGTCATATCATGAGCATGGCATGCCTCTTATCTTATCATGAAGAGTGCTCTTAGTCCCGACTTACAGGGAAGCATCTCTTAGGCATTTCATCATACATAAGCCATGCATAACATAAGGGTGCTTAAAGAGCTTAAACATAGACATGTACATCATGATTCTTAGAGCATGAAAAAGCATGGGAGAAGACATGTTATCACCTATACTACTCATAGCATATCATGGGCATCCTTGGCGTGCCTAATTGGGGTTGTAGCTTCCCCCTTAGCCCAAATTCTTATTTAATCAGAAAATTCCAGCATATAAACTCTAAGTTTAGAGCATGATAAAACATGAAAAACATTACACTAACATCATACATTAAGGTAGGCATCATAGAGGAGACATTAGAAGGCATGTTGGGGTTGTTACCCCTTCTTAAGTCCTACTTATCATTCTTTACAGAAAATTCCAGCATACATACCTTAGTTTCCAAGCATGTTAAAATCATGAATAAACCATATTTACATCACATATCATCTTATATATCATAGGGAGGGTCATTATCAAGCATACTAGGAGTTTAAACCTCTCTAAGCCCTAAAAGAGGTCCTTGGCCGAAAATTCCAGCAAGCCTACTCCGGGTTTTTGGGGGCTTAAGGACAAGGAAAACATCATATTATCATCATCTATTTAGTCACACATCATGAGGAAAAACATATGCAAGTATAGGAGTAGTTTAAACCCTCGCAAGCCCTAAAAACCTTCTTGGCCGAAAACATCAAGAGCTTCATCCTATGTTTAAACCATTTTAGGCACACGAAACTATTGTAATGCAGGTGAGGGGATTACTTACATCCTCTCGAATGAATCTCCCCCAAGAAGTCCTTGAAGAGGAGGAGAGGAGAGCCCTTCTTGCGCTTCTTTTCCTTAGCCTTGCTTTAGTAGAAGGTAGTCTCTCTATAGGGCCCTCTTGGGAGTTTTTCTTATGGAGGAAACCTAGGGTTGGAGTTTCGAAAATTTGAGAAGGAGAGGGGAGAGTTTTCGGTTTTGAAGAGGGAAGAGTGAGGAAGAAGAAGAGAGGAAGTTATTCCAACTTCCCTTCACTTATTTATACTTTTCTCATGAAGAGACATGTCTCTTCACTTCCCTAGCTTTAACAAGCATGTTTCTTATTCTCTCAACATGAAACATGGCTTGGTGTGTTGGTTATGACATGATTAGTGCAACTAGGAGGTTCAAGGTTCAATCCTTGCTTCCTCCTTTCTACCTCTTCTTTTTATCACATTTTGCACTAATCCATATCAAAGCCCATTAAACCAAGCCCATCATGAAATTTCATAATAATGATAATGTTTCATGAATTCATAATATTTTATAATAATAATAATGTTTCATGAATTCATAATATTTCATATGGAAAAATTTTGGGGTGTTACATTAACAATGGTACATTTACTTCCACCTTGATAAATAGTTTCTCAAGCTCTTGATACTCCTTTGGCTTCTCCTCCTCTACATGCTTTTTAGCTTGAATCGTACACTGTGGGAAGGGTAAAGGGACTCTTGATTCCTACACATGAGCTGAAATTTTCAAAAATGAGTCTTGAGCAGGGATTTCTTTTGGAATAGCTGCTGTAGGTGACCTGTTTTTACTGATTTCTTCTTGTTCTTCCTCCAAATTCGCATGATCAATAGAAGAGAGACTTAGGCTTGAACTTGAGTCACTTCCAACTGATGTAGAATCAATTTTGGGGTTGTTCTGAGTTGGAAAACAAGGTGCTGTAATTTTTTCAGAAAAATCAACCCTTGGAGTGTTTAGACTTGAAGCTACTCTCCCACTCCTCAAAGTTATTGCACTAACATTTCCCTTAGGATTAAGAGTTGCTTGAGAAGGTAATTGACTTGATCCCTGGGCTTGCATTTGATTCATTCCACTAGCTAGTTGTCCAATGTGTCTTTCAATGTTTTGAAGAGTGGAATCATTCTTTTGTTGCCCTTGTTGTTGTTGTAGAATTTGTTGTTGTTGAAGAATTTGTTGCATCATCTCCTCAAGCCTTTGTTGTTGAGCATTAGACCCACTAGAGCTCCCAAAACCTCCTTGATTAGTATGGGACTTGTGTTGGCCTTGAGATGAAACATTGGGTTGCTGAAATCCTTGAATAGGCTATGAATTCTAAAAATGAGGTTGTTGGGGCTGATTAAATGGTTGAATGGGCTATTGAAATTGCTGAAAATTGTGTTGATAACTAGGTGAATGTTGCTGGAAATTATGGCTATGAAAATTCTGATTTTGAAGCTGAAATTGTTAATTGAAAGGCTGAAATTGTTGAGGCTGAAAATTCTGATTTCCTTGCTAAAAATTCTTATTGTATGGTTGAAAAGCTTGATGTGAAGGTTGAAAACCTTGCTGATTTTGATGAAATGTTTGCTGAAAATTCTAGAAATTTTGCTGAAACTGTTGTTGTGGCTGATTCAAAAGTTGGTTTTGATGAAATTATTGATTTGGTTGCTGAAATTGCGAATAGGGCTGCTGAAAATTCTGGAATTGCAGCTGTCCTTGTTGTAGGGGTTGTTGTGAAGT
The DNA here is from genome assembly GCA_024364735.1 of Boesenbergia rotunda. Classification (NCBI taxonomy): domain Eukaryota; kingdom Viridiplantae; phylum Streptophyta; class Magnoliopsida; order Zingiberales; family Zingiberaceae; genus Boesenbergia; species Boesenbergia rotunda. The sequence goes on along the minus strand of JAGFNQ010009899.1, from coordinate 69,406 downwards.
ATTTTGTTGATAGAATGAATTACCATACTTCAAATTAGGGTGGTCTCTCTATCCCGGATTGTAGGTAGATGAATAATGGTCATTCCTTGATTGATATTGTCCTCTAGTCAAAGCGGCTAATGATTCATCATGTTGTAAGTTTGGGCATAAATCTGAATTATGCTCTTGACTTGAACAAATGCTACACAACCTCATCACTTGATTTGTAGGTGAAGCTACTGAAAAGTTTTGATTTTGGCTCACATTATTCAATGTCATTTGCTTCACCAAAAAAGTAAGCTCCATCAAAGAACTCTTAATTTCTTTTTGTTCATTTGAAACCATTTGAACTTCATTCACCCCTCTAGTGTTGGCACCGGGTGCATGTCGACAAGGATACGGGTTCGTAAAATTTTAAATTTTTACGTGCAGCGGAAGAATTAGCATAAAATAATTTCCTAAATTATTTTAACCACGTATCTAGCATGCAACCTTATGATATATTGACATAATCATAAATTAAAACATTGCGGAAAAGTAAACTAATTTACTTTGTACCTCGCGTAACTCGAAGAAAGGGACGAGATCCAACCGTAGCGTCCCTTGGAAGCTTCGCCTCTATTCGCATCCACGCCGAGTTCTCTTCGGGATGACTTCGCAAAGTCACGAGTTTTGTGCCAACGAGAACTACTAGATTCTCGGAAGGCACAACTAGAAGAACAAGAGAAAAGAATGGAACCTTACCAACAAGAAACGGAATCTAAATTCCGGGAAGATAGGAGTCGCGATCCGCTTCTTCTTCTTCTTGTTTGGCTTCTCCTTGGTGTTGTTGGCTCACGGCACCTCTTAGGGATGAAGTTGCGCCGGCCCTAGGGTTGGTGTGCGCTGGCCCTAGGTTTGATGAAGGGGCGCCGGCCCTAAGGGAATGAGAGAGGGAGAGGAAGAGAATAAAAGAGAGAGAGGGAGAGATTAGCTCTATACCAATTGACAACTCAATTGATTGGAATTAAGGGCTTGCCTTTGGTTCCTATATATAGTATCATCTCCCTTGCCAAGTCTCCTCTTTAACGGAATTTTACATAAGAAATTTATCCTATAAATTCTCTTATTAATTATTCCGTTTAAGCCAAGTTTTATTATAACTAACTTTATACTAAAACAAATACTTTCTCTCTTTTAATTATGGAATAAAATTTGCATAAAATTTTCTTATCATGGATAAATCAATTCATAATTATTTTATAAATTAAAATTAAACCAATTCATGGTTTATTTTAATTTCCACAAAAAGAATAAATTTACTACAAATTTCTTTATAAATCTCTTTATATAAATTTCTTTATATATCAATTTATTTATCCATAATTTTTAAAACAAATCACGCTAGATTTATTTTATTAATTAAACCAATTAAATTGGTTTTCTTCCCTTTTAATGGCCGGCCACAACAAAGAGGTTTGGCACCCTCTTTGGCCGGCCAAACCAACCCGAACCGATCGCGAATTAAACTCATTTAATTCGCCCAATAAGCCTTCAAAAGACTTAGCCATTTTTAGCTTCCATTGCGCCTCTGACAAATTCAGATTCGACTTATTTCCCTTGATCGGAAAATCCAATTTTCAACTCGTTTTAAATCCCTCGGATTACTCGTAGTGCGTGTGACTAAATAGGCTTTCGATTTATGTTGGCCGTCTATAATCAACAAATTATAGAACGATCATGAGTGGCACCTAGTAGTACATCATGACCCCCAATTAATCGAAAGATCAACGGTTTGACCTCAGAAGAAATTATTCTGAAACGCTTCAGCAGCTTTAATGAATCGTGCCCCATTCCCTTCACCATCTTATACCCACTTGGTTCAGGACACGGTCTATTTGTGTCAGTCCCCACTAGGCTGACTACGTCACACCTAGCCCAAGTAGTGTCTTTCTCGTCCTTTGGATTTCTAATTACTCTCATGTATTTAAGAGACTCGCACTCTTAACATGATATACTCTGGCCAGAGGTTTTGAGTAACAATCCGACGATAGGCCTGGGTATACATCTCCTCGCAAGGAGTGGTGAATCCTTTGTAGGCTGTTCAAACATCTTCGGGCACTTCGGCTCATACCCAATCATCCTGGGTCCACACCTCCTTGGAGATGCTTGCTTAAGATGTTAAAGTATAAGTCTCCATGACCAAGATGACTTGAACACCGCAAGTCAAAGGAGCATCGCACTTAAGCTGCAGTAAGAACTTCATTGACATATCTTTATAGATAACCATATGAAGTTTTACAGCTAGTCACTCCAATGAACTAGTTCCCTTAACTAGCATCCATGTTTATCTCCGGACATCCCAATGTCACCAGCCAGTGAGAATCAGCTGACTAGAGAATAACCCATGCTAGTCTCAACAGAATTGATAGTGTCCGTTTTTATCAATTCATCGACTAGGGATATTTTCAATACTTCACATTTGCACATTTAGAGATAATCACAAGTTGTGATCCCATCACAAATTCTCTTATGCTGTGAGTTGTATTGCGGACATTCAGTAGATGAGTTTAAGATCCCAATCAAATACATAAATATGTATACTCAAATAGTGAATTATCATTTATTAAAATAAATGTTTACAATCATAAGGTGATTGCCTTAGGACACTTCTCTCATATCACTAACAAACTCCCACTTGGCCTAATGCCAATCGCTACGGTATCCAATACCACAAGCTCTAACATGACCCTCAAACTTACTTTGAAGCAAGGCCTTAGTTAAAGGATCCGCTAAATTCCTTTCAGTGGGAATTTTCTCAATTTGTATGTCATTCCTACTTATAATCTCTCTGATCAGATGATAGCGGCGAAGCACGTGTTTGGATCGTTGATGAGACCTTGGTTCCTTCGCTTGTGCAATAGCTCCATTGTTGTCGCAGTAAACCGGCACTGCTTCATCAATGGATGGAACCACACCAAGTTCGGAGACGAACTTCTTGATCCAGACTGCTTCCTTTGCTGCTTCCGAAGCTGCGATATATTCCGCTTCCGTGGCAGAATCCGCTACAGTGTCTTGTTTGGAACTTTTCCAACTTACTGCGCCTCCATTCAAAGTAAATACGTATCCAGACTGAGATTTGGAGTCATCCTTGTCTGTCTGGAAACTGGCATCTGCATACCCACGTATTACCAAATCTCCTTCTCCATATATTAGGAACACATCCTTAGTTCTTCTTAAGTACTTAAGGATTGTCTTGACAGCTGCCCAATGATCCATCCCTGGATCAGACTGGTATCTGCTCGGGACACTCAGAGCATATGATACATCGGGCCTAGTGCATAACATAGCATACATGATAGATCCTATCGCGGATGCATAGGGAATCTTATTCATGCAAATCCTCTCGTCTTCTGTGCGCGGACACATAGACTTTGAAAGGTTGATCCCATGCCTGATGGGAAGGTAACCTTTCTTGGATTCCGACATGCTAAACCTCTTTAGCACTCGGTCTATATATGTAGACTGCCAAAGACCAAGCAACCGTTTTGATCTATCTCTATAGATTCTAATCCCAAGGATATAGGTTGCTTCTCCCAGGTCTTTCATGGAGAAAGTTTTGGACAACCAAATTTTAACTGTCTGTAAGATTGATATATCGTTTCCTATAAGTAAGATGTCATCGACATATAATACTAGGAATACGACTGCACTCCCACTAACCTTCTTGTACACACAAGGTTTGTCAGGATTTTGTGAGAAATCAAACTCTTTGATTATCTCATCAAAACAGATGTTCCAGCTCCTGGATGCTTGCTTCCGTCCATATATGGATCGTCGAAGCTTGCATACTTTGGTTTTATCAACTGATGTGAAACCTTCAGGTTGTATCATGTATACATCCTCAAGCAGGTTTCCATTAAGGAAAGCTGTTTTCACATCCATTTGCCATATCTCATAATCATAATGAGATGCTATGGCTAGGAGTATCCGAATGGATTTAAGCATAATTACCTTCCATGTCGGTTTTCTTCTTGAAAACCCACTTGCACCCTATGGGCTTAATCCCTTCAGGTGGGTTAACCAAGTCCCATACTTGATTTTCGTACATGGAATCCATTTCCGACTTCATGGCCTCAAGCCATTTGTCCCTTTCTGAACTTTTCAGAACATCTTCATAACTGATAGGTTCGTCATCGCCTATGAGTAACACGTCGTTCGATTCACTTATGAGAAATCCGTATCTCTCTGGAATATTGCGTGTCCTATCAGATCTACGAAGAGGTGGTGTTGTTTTAGGTTCAACTGATAGCTCATCATTATGAGTTATTGGTTGTGGGTCTAGACTAGGTGTCTCTGTGATGTCTATTGGAGTTTCTTGAACTTCATCAAGTTCAATGCCACTCCCACTGTTTTCTTGTAAAAGAAATTCTCTTTCCAGAAATACAGCATGCCTTGAAACAAACACCTTTTGTTCCAAGGGATGATAGAATTGGTAACCCTTCGTTTCCTTAGGGTATCCAATAAATAGACACTTATCAGACTTAGCATCCAATTTGTCTGATACAATCCGCTTCACATAAGCAGGACAACCCCATATCTTAAGGTGAGTTAAGTGAGGTTTCTTACTATTCCATATCTCATACGGAGTAGTAGAGACTACCTTGGTCGGGACTTGTTTAGCAAGTAAACAGTTGTCTTAAGTGCATAGCCCCATAAGGATTTTGGAAGAGTTGCATGATTCATCATCGACCTAACCATGTCCATCAAGGTTCGGTTGCGCCTCTCAGATACACCATTATGCTGTGGTGTATACGGCGGAGTCCATTGGGACAATATCCCATTGTCCCTAAGATAATCTTGAAACTCTTAAGTATTCACCACCCCGATCGGATCGAAGTATCTTAATACTTTTGCCAAGCTGTTTCTCTACTTCATTTCTGAATTCTTTGAATTTCTCAAAAGCTTCAGATTTGTGTTTCATCAAGAACACATACCCGAATCGTGAGTGATCATCGATAAAGGTGATGAAGTAGCTATAGCCTCCTTGTGCAAGAGTTGATATTGGTCCGTATACATCAGTATGTATAAGACCAAGCAATTCTCCCACTGGGTTACCTTTTTCGGAAAAGGGTAATTTGGTCATCTTGCCTTTTAAGCATGATTCGCATGTATCAAATGAACCGGGTTCAAATGATTCCAAAATTCCACATCGGTGTAATTCGGTCATGCGTTTCTTACTTACATGGCCAAGACGGCAATGCCAAGTGTAGGAGTCTATTCGATTATCTATTCGAGCACGTTTGTTGCTAACTTCGATATTGAAAACGTCACTGGATAAATCTAACGTGTAGATGTCATTGCACAAAGTTCCATTCCCATAAAGAACGCCATTTAAAGTTATGTAACAACAATTGTTACTAAAAGTTAAATGATAACCTTTTTCATTCAAACATGAAATAGATACAATGTTCTTTATTAATGAAGGAACAAAATAACAATTATACAATTCTAAGACACGTCCAGTGGGGAGCTTTAGCAAATATGTTCCGATGGCAACAGCAGCAATCTTTGCTCCATTCCCAACTCGCAAATTCGCTTCTCCTTTGACGAGTCTTCTTCTATTCCTTAGCCCTTGTATGTCATTACATATATGTGAGCTATACCCAGTATCAAGTACCCAGGTATTTGAGGAAATAGAGTGACATTCAATAACGAAGATACCTGAAGAGGATGGGGCAGCGGATGCCTTATTCTTCAAGGACTCAAGATAAACTTTGCAGTTTCTTCGCCAGTGACCCTCCTTGCCACAATGATGGCAAGTTCCTTTTGGTTTCTTTTCAGTCTTTTTGGCCTTTTTCTTCTTTCCTTTATTCTGTTCTTTGGCCTTCCTCTTAGAACCTTTCTTTGAGGAACCAACTAACAGTACCGTCTTCTGATCCTGCTTTGCAGAAGGCTCAACAGTCTTCAGCATGTTGAGCAACTCAGGAAACTGGTCTGGAGTTGCATTTTTAGGAGTACGGTTGGGAAGTTGATCTTCAAGGACATAAGCAAGCTTCTCTGCCTTGAGGACTATCCTCAGGTTTCGAAGCCAGTCCATGAAGTTTGGCCCAGTCAGTTTATTGGTGTCCAAAATGGAACGCAAATTCAGAGAAGACATGATCGAGTGATTATCCTAGAAATACAAATTGAGTTTATGTGAGAAGAATGATTAAAGAATGTATCAACATACATTAATAAAAATCCTATTTATTTTTCAAATTGAATAACCCTTTTTATCAATTCGGGAGATCGTAGGAACATCTCCAAATAGGTTGATATCCAACCATAGATAAGAACCACCATGGCTGTGGCCATCAAGATATTCTTAGCTATGAAGGTAGGTAATTATACCGATTACACATCACATATATGTAACTATCACATTATGCTATCAACTAATTGAATGTTTGCATAAATCATTGGGTTGTTAACTCATTAACAAGTATGCGACATTATACATAGCACCCAACTGCACCTCTCTTTACATCGACCTTGGCTGTGGTACAACAAATCGATGCTCCAAGCTTAAGGCTGACCCATTAATCAAGAAATAATTTTAATATGGTTGGAGCTCATTCAATTGTTTAGTCAGGCTTGGATGTGTCCAACAACCAAAACTAAGGATTGACCTCTGACTCCAATTACATTATTCATAAACTAATTTCATGGTTTGAACATGTTGAGGTTCAAGCTGGGCATGGATGTGTCCATCAACCCAAACGAGAAACAAAACTCCGAATCTAACCATATTAATGGAAGGTGTTGGCCTTAATATTTTGTAAGGGGTTTTGGGTCTCATCTTTTCTAAGCACATTCATGACATATGATTATGTCATGACTAACGATTTCCTTAATAAAGTATGTATGTGACTTAATTTATCAAGTCTCATGATTTGAATTAGGAACCGGATTTCCTCATTCTAATTTCATACTTTATTAAAGGAATTGTTTTGGGAAACAATTTCCTAAATTGTCATAATCAATTTCGGAAATAATATGTTTAAGACTTTGATTTCTCTAAATCAAATCTTATTAAATTAAGGGGCAATTCCCTTAATTCAACGACATATTATTTTCATGAAAATCTCAATTAAGAAAACTCTATAGGAAACCATTTTCCTAATTAATTTTGGAGACAACAACATGTAAGAGCATCACCTCTTAAATCATGTTTTATTCATGGATTTAATTAATTACAACAAATCATTTTCTAAGGGTGGCTCCCCGAGGCTCAGATACCCAAAGAAAAGTAATTTGTCATAAATCCAATTTGGTCCGTTTCGGAAACGCAACCAAATCAAACATGACAATTTCATTCAAAATTGGGAAATTAAATTACAACAACTAACTTTAAATTGGACGGCTCCCCGAGGCTCAATCCAAAATAAAGAATTTTGTTAATAATTTAAAGCCAATTCGAATTTGAAATTGTCAACTAATTATCCATAAATTTGTCTAGACTTTCTCAAAAGAAAGTGCCCAAAATTGCGAGGTTTCATAATAGATTTTCAGAATGGTTGTAAGTTTCTGGTACAAAGTAAACTTACATATTTCCAAAATTAGAAAATTTCTAAAATAGAAAATTTTCCAAAATTGGAAAGTTTCCAAAGATGGGATGTTTTCACAATTATTATAAAATTTCAGAAAATAGGAAATTTCAAACGTTTACGAAATTTCATGAGGATTTCCAAACTTCGAAATTCCTAAATCTAAAATTTATTATAATTGGAAAGTTTTCATAATTGAAAATTTTTTTTTCCGAAATTGAGATTATGACAAAGTGTTCCGCAAAACAATTTTATGATTATGTCGAACACTAACCGGCTCTGATACCACTGTTGGGACCGGGTGCATGTCGACAAGGATACGGGTTCGTAAAATTTTAAATTTTTACGTGCAGCGGAAGAATTAGCATAAAATAATTTCCTAAATTATTTTAACCACGTATCTAGCATGCAACCTTATGATATGTTGACATAATCATAAATTAAAACATTGTGGAAAAGTAAACTAATTTACTTTGTACCTCGCGTAACTCGAAGAAAGGGACGAGATCACCGTAGCGTCCCTTGGAAGCTTCGCCTCTATTCGCGTCCACGCCGAGTTCTCTTCGGGATGACTTCGCAAAGTCACGAGTTTTGTGCCGACGAGAACTACTAGATTCTCGGAAGGCACAACTAGAAGAACAAGAGAAAAGAATGGAACCTTACCAACAAGAAACGGAATCTAAATTCCGGGAAGAGAGGAGTCGCGATCCGCTTCTTCTTCTTCTTGTTTGGCTTCTCCTTGGTGTTGTTGGCTCACGGCACCTCTTAGGGATGAAGTTGCACCGGCCCTAGGGTTGGTGAGCGCCGGCCCTAGGTTTGATGAAGGGGCGCCGGCCCTAAGGGAATGAGAGAGGGAGAGGAAGAGAATAAAAGAGAGAGAGGGAGAGATTAGCTCTATACCAATTGACAACTCAATTGATTGGAATTAAGGGCTTACCTTTGGTTCCTATATATAGTATCATCTCCTTGCCAAGTCTCCTCTTTAACGGAATTTTACATAAGAAATTTATCCTATAAATTCTCTTATTAATTATTCCGTTTAAGCCAAGTTTCATTATAACTAACTTTATAATAAAACAAATACTTTCTCTCTTTTAATTATGGAATAAAATTTGCATAAAATTTTCTTATCATGGATAAATCAATCATAATTGATTTTATAAATTAAAATTAAACCAATTCATGGTTTATTTTAATTTCCATAAAAAGAATAAATTTACTACAAATTTCTTTATAAATCTCTTTATATATCAATTTATTTATCCATAATTTATAAAACAAATCGCGCTAGATTTATTTTATTAATTAAACCAATTAAATTGGTTTTCTTCCCTTTTAATGGCCGGCCACAACAAAGAGGTTTGGCACCCTCTTTGGCCGGCCAAACCAACCCGAACCGATCGCGAATTAAACTCATTTAATTCGCCCAATAAGCCTTCAAAAGACTTAGCCATTTTTAGCTTCCATTGCGCCTCTGACAAATTCAGATTCGACTTATTTCCCTTGATCGAAAAATCTAATTTTCAACTCGTTTTAAATCCCTCGGATTACTCGTAGTGCGTGTGACTAAATAGGCTTTCGATTTATGTTGGCCGTCTATAATCAACAAATTATAGAACGATCATGAGTGGCACCTAGTAGTACATCATGACCCCCAATTAATCGAAAGATCAACGGTTTGACCTCAGAAGAAATTATTCTGAAACCCTTCAGCAGCTTTAATGAATCGTGCCCCATTCCCTTCACCATCTTATACCCACTTGGTTCTGGACACGGTCTATTTGTGTCAGTCCCCACTAGGCTGACTACGTCACACCTAGCCCAAGTAGTGTCTTTCTCGTCCTTTGGATTTCTAATTACTCTCATGTATTTAAGAGACTCGCACTCTTAACATGATATACTCTGGCCAGAGGTTTTGAGTAACAATCCGACGATAGGCCTGGGTATACATCTCCTCGCAAGGAGTGGTGAATCTTTTGTAGGCTGTTCAAACATCTTCGGGCACTTCGGCTCATACCCAATCATCCTGGGTCCACACCTCCTTGGAGATGCTTGCTTAAGATGTTAAAGTATAAGTCTCCATGACCAAGATGACTTGAACACCGCAAGTCAAAGGAACATCGCACTTAAGCTGCAGTAAGAACTTCATTGACATATCTTTATAGATAACCATATGAAGTTTTACAGCTAGTCACTCCAATGAACTAGTTCCCTTAACTAGCATCCATGTTTATCTCCGGACATCCCAATGTCACCAGCCAGTGAGAATCAGCTGACTAGAGAATAACCCATGCTAGTCTCAACAGAATTGATAGTGTCCGTTTTTATCAATTCATCGACTAGGGATATTTTCAATACTTCACATTTGCACATTTAGAGATAATCACAAGTTGTGATCCCATCACAAATTCTCTTATGCTGTGAGTTGTATTGCGGACATTCAGTAGATGAGTTTAAGATCCCAATCAAATACATAAATATGTATACTCAAATAGTGAATTATCATTTATTAAAATAATTGTTTACAATCATAAGGCGATTGCTTTAGGACACTTCTCTTATATCACTAACATCTAGTAGTAAGAGCCCTACTTCCAAACTGTTGAGAGTTCTCCACTATATTTGAAATCAATTCTCTAGCCTGATATGGGGTCTTCTTCACTAGAGCTCCTCCAACTGCAGCATCAATCAAAATTTTATCCATCTGAAGTAGACCTTCATAGAAATACTGAATAAAAAGTTGCTCACTAATTTGATGTTGTGGACAACTTTAGCACAACTTGTTGAATCTCTCCCAATAATCATATAAGGTCTCTCCCACCACTTGATGAATACCACAGATGCTCTTCCTGATAATAGCAGTTCTTGAAGCTGGAAAAATACTTCTCTAAAAATGCCTTTTTTATGGCAATCCAACTAGCAACATGTCCAGTAGGCAAGTAATAAAACCAATCTTTAGCTGCTCCAGTCAAAGAAAATAGAAATGCCCTTAATTTGATGTCCTCTTTAGAAATCTCTTGAGGCTTCATAGTGGAGCACACTACATGGAACTCATGCAAATGTCTATTAGGATCTTCTCCTGACTGTCCCTGAAACTTGGGAAGTAGATGAATAAGGCCTGACCTCAGCTCAAAATCTCCAGCTAAATCTGGATAAGCAATACAAGAATACTGAAATGCATCATCAGGGGCTGCAAGCTCCTTCAAAGTCTTCTGATGTTCTGCCATGGGACTACTTGAATGAGTAGGAATATTTTCAATAGCTTCTGAAACTCTTCCTTGATTTCTCCTAGCTCTGAATGTCCTCTCAATCTCAGGATCAAACTCCACAATATCACCACCTGCAGTCCTGGTCATAAACCAAACAAAATAGCAGCAAATGTATATAGAAAGCTAAAGCAAATGAAATAGAATCAGAAAATATGGAACTAAGCACAAGCTCAAATCAAACAAACTCAACTAGTGTGTTCCCCGGCAACGGCGCCAAAAATTTGATGGAATCCACAACGAGTGTCACAATGAGCCACAAATTTGAATATATAAATTGAAAACCCTTTAGCTCACAAAACTAAGTGTAGTATAGGGGCCTCAAGTCGTATTTTTCCAAGGACTAGTTAAGAATGCTTAACTCAAGCTAGATTTTTATCGTTTTATGTTTTGTGTTTTCAAGTAAGATGGGGGATTTTACGGTAATGGATGAAATAACAATGTGAAACAAAATAGACTTAGCTAATGCAGAAATTAATTCGAAGTTGCAGAAACTACACTTCACCTATTTGAAAACTGAGCAATTCAATGCAAAACTATGAGATTGAAAGACAAAACTAATATTGAATGCAGAAATCTATATCTAACTGCAGAATTGAGAAAACTAAAGCAAAGTGATACCAAAAGGACAAGACTAGGAAGTAAGTTGATACAAATTGAAAAAGAAACTAATGAATAAGAGTTCAGAAATGAAATTTTCCTAATTTAAACACCAGATCGGTCCCTTGTCAAGATCTCCTCTTGCCGTCACACAAAAGCTAAGCTAGAAACCCTCTAGCTATAAAACCAGCGAAGAAAAACTCCCTTGATCAGTTTGCAATGGATTGGTGCGTATTGATCTTCCTGATCGGTCACGGGACCGATCAGGACTTCTTCTGATCGGATTGGAAATCGATCAGAAGTGTCTCTGTCCGATCACAGATATCGATCAGAATCTGAAATCTCCCACCGAGCTCTTCTTTCTTGATTGGACAAACAGGGACTTCGGCTCAGAAACCTTTAGAACACTTCAGAGAACCCCTCCAAACGCTCCGACAGCTCCGGTCGATGAAGATCGGCGATCAAACAAGAATCGATCGGCAGGAACAGAACTCCGACAAAACCCTCACCTGAGCTTTCTAAAAGAAAATTGATTAGCAAACTTAACAGGGAAATTACCTCGATGATTCAAAATCTTGAAAAGAAGAGGATCTGGTGTTGGCCACGCGAAGAAACAGAGAAGAAAATGCTGAAGAACTCGAAGAACAGCTGAACTCGCGACGACAGAGCTCGAGCGGAGAAGTTCTCTGATTTAATTAATTCCAATTCAAAATGAACGGTTGTGATCATCCTCACTTCATCCAACGGTCAGATCATCTCGTATTGAGTCCAAACATTCCAGATCTCCATCAATGGTCAGGATCTAATTTTCCTCAACATGGATCGATCAGATCTTCAACGGATGGCTCATATTACCCTTCCTTTTGAATGGATGGCTTAGACTACTCTCGAGCTTGATCCAACGGCTAGATGACTTCTGATTTGGACCAAAACTTCAGATCTTGATCTATGGTCTTGATTAACTCTATCTTGAGCTCAGATTGATCAGAAGTTGATAGATGGCTCAGATCTCCCCGTTTCTTGATTGGACAACCCACATTTATCCATCTCTTGATCCTCTTGATTGAAGCCAAGTATGAACTCAAGTTCGATCCAATCTGATCTAGGTCCATGATCGTTCGAAGCCTACAAAATTAGATTCAAATTTTAATGATAAACTATCTCAAATATACAAAGATTTGCATCTAAAGCTAAAAATAGCAATAACTCATGGAGCCTAGTGTAAATGCAAGATTAAGCATGTATAAGGGATCAAAACATGGATTTGAGAGCCTAATTTGATTATCAAAATGGTAATTATCAGGGCCAAAGCTAAGTCCATTTGCGAAAAAGCCCTAGTTTTGAAGGGGGTAAGTTTTTTTTTAAAAAAACTAAGTCGGAAAATCATTTTAAATTTCAAGACTTAAAAAAACAATGATTTTTTCATAAAAGATTAATTAACAGATAAGAGAGTAAAATAAAAATTAAAAAAAAACTTGTAGAGCAGTCCTATTCTACTAAGCATAACCCTAACTGCCTTCTTAGTGAGCTAACCTCAGACTCAGGTAAGGGTTTGGTAAAGATATCAGCTAAGTTTGACTTTGAGTCCACATGCTTAAGGACTATTACACCCCTGGTTACATGATCTCTTACAAAATGATGTTTAACTTCTATATGCTTTGTTCTTGAGTGTTGAATTGGATTTTTAGTCAAGTTGATTGAGCTTATGTTATCAATGTAGACTTGGGTTTGGGTGTAATCAAGCTGGAAGTCCTTAAGAGTGTGCATCATCCATAAGAGTTGTGCCACACATTCTCCTAAAGCAACATATTCTGCTTCGATTGTAGATAGGGCTACGCAGTGTTGCTTTCTACTGCACCAGCTGACTAGACTATTTCCTAAAAGTTGGTAGCTTTCACTTGTATTTTTTCTATCTAATTTGCATCCAGCATAGTCAGAATCAGAATATCCTGACAGTTCAAAAGTGGAAGTCCTAGGATACCAAATCCCTACATTTAGGGTGCCCTTAATGTACCTAAGTACTCTTTTTAGGGCTGCTAAGTGAGATTCCTTAGCACAAGTTTGGTACCTAGCACACATTCCTACTGAGAATAGGATATCAGGTCTGCTAGCTTTAAGGTAAAGTAGACTTCCAATCATACTTCAGTATAGTTTAAGATCTACAGGTTTACCTTCAGGGTCACTATCAATTTTGACATTTGTGGCCATAGGAGTACTTAAGCTTTTGGAGTTATCCATTTTAAATTTCTTTATTAACTCTTTAGCATATTTGGATTGGTGAACATAATTACCATCCATAGTTTGCTTAATTTGTAGTCCTAAGAAGAAATTGAGCTCACGAACTAAGCTCATTTCAAATTCATTTTCCATTATTTTTACAAATTCTTTAAAAAGTTTGAGTTGGTGGATCCGAAAACTATGTCATCAATATAGATTTGGGCAATGAAAATGTCCTTGGTTAAATTCCTTAGAAATAACGTAGGTTGATAGGCGTTCATATCATGCCCTAGGTGCTTACTTTAACCTATAAAGTGTCTTTTTAAGCTTGAAAACGTAGTCTGGTTTTTCTAGGCCCTCAAATCCTGGGGGTTGTCCTACATAGACTTCTTCTTTGATGAACTCATTTAAAAAGGCTGACTTAACGTCCATTTGGTATAGCTTGAACCCTCTATGGGCTGCAAATGCTAACAACATTTTAATCAACTCAAGTCTGGCTACTGGGTATAGGTTTCGTCATAGTCTAATCCTTCGACTTGACTAAACCCTTTTGCTACTAAGTGGGCTTTATTTCTTACTAATTCCCCTTGGTCATTTAGTTTATTCCTAAATACCCATTAGTATCTATAATAGACTTGCCCTTAGGTTTAGGCACTAGCTCCCAGACTTGGTTTCTTTCAAATTGAGCTAACTCCTCTTGCATAGCTATGATCCAATCAGGATCAGGTAGGGCTTCCTCTATAGTCTTAGGTTTAATTTTCAAAATTAGTGCTATTTGACTAAGATTTCTATAGGAAGACCTAGTTCTGACTCCTAAGGTTGGATCACCCACAATTTGATCAGAAGGGTGACTGAGTCTGGGTTTCTTGGTTCTTCTAGAACTTGGTTTAGCCTCAGGTCCAGCTGGATGGTTTGGTTCAGTGTTTCGTTCAACTACTTGGGTTGGTTCAGTTATTGGTTCAGTTGACGTAGTAGTTGGTTCAAGAGATAGTTCATTTAGAGGTTCAACTAGTGGTTCAATTGATGGTTCAATTGTTTATTCATTATCTTCCAGGTCAAGATTTGATTGATTCAAATTTTTGTTATCAAGTTTTGGATTGGTTTCCTCATCATAGATTAAGTTGGTTGTGTCTTCAATTTTATTAGTTTGTTTATTGTAAACCCTATAGGCCCTACTAGTTGACTTAGACTCCTGGAGTTGACTAAGAAGACTACTGGAGTTGACTTAGACTGAAATTTACCTAGGTAGTCCTTGGTGTTCAAGATATGGACTTTGAACCCAAAGACCCTTAGGTAATGTAGGTTTGGCTGTCTATGGTAATACAGTTCATAAGGAGTTTTATTATGTCTTTTGTTAATTATGACCCTATTTTGGATATAGCAAGCCGTACTTATTGCTTCTGCCCAAAATTGGTTAGCTAGGTTAAATTCATTTAGCATGGTCCTAGCGGCTTCCTAAAGGTTTCTATTCTTTCTTTTTACTATCCCATTTTGCTGGGGGGTTCTAGGACAGGAAAATTCATGAATATATCTATTTATTCTACAGAATTCCTCAAACCATTGATTCTCAAATTCTCCCCCGTGATCACTTCTAAGTCTTTTGATCTTGGTATCATTTTGATTTTCGATTATCTTGCATAGGTCAATAAACAGGTTTAGGGTTTCATCCTTAGTCTTTAGGAACCTAACCCAGGTAAACCTAGAATAATCATCGATAATAACTAAGCAATATCGGTTCCCGCTTAGTGACTTGGCTCCATGTGAATCAAATAGGTCAAGGTGAAGGAGCTCAAGTGTGGTTTGGGTTAAGTCTGATTGAATTTGCTTGTGATTAGACTTGGTTTGTGAAAGATCGATGTAGGCGTGCAGAGGGGGGGTGAAAGCACTTTCGCGGATCGTTTTGATCTCTACACAGATGTTAGCGTAGTGGAAATAATATGTAAAGGAAATCACAATGCTAACAAGAATTCTTTTACTTGGTATCCACCCAGATGGGTGACTAATCCAAGGATCCACGCCGTGAGCACCACTTTTCACTATCAAAAAGTCTCCTTGAGGTGGAGAAACCTTTACAGCAGTAGCTTCCTCTTTACAGATGTAGAATTATGGTGGAGGAAACAAAAGATCACTCTACGATTGGGCAGCACTTCGTTACTGTACGGAACTGTACAGACACGTGTAACGAGGCCTCCTTTTATAGGTGAAAAGGACAGATTCGCAGTCTGTCCAGACTTGCACCAGTCGACTGCCCCTTGGCCAGTCGACTGGTCCGAAGCTGCGAACTTTCTGTGAGTTTTGGCAGTCGACTGCCTCTGGGCCAGTCGACTGCCCGGCCTCCCAGCTCAGTTCCAGCCACTCCGAACCTTCTCCTTCGCGTGTGCCTTCAGGCCTGCTCCCTTGGCTCGCCCTTTGAAGTCCTCTTCCTTTGGCTATCGTCCCTCGGATGCGCACGCAAGCCTTCCCTTGGCTTGCCTCCATGCCACCCTTCACGTGTGCCCTTTGAAGTCCACTTCCCGGCTTACCCTTGGAGCTCTCCTCCCTCGGCTCTCGTCCCGTGGATAGGTCCACCAAGTGTGATTCTCCAAGTCCTGCAAACTCAATCACACATATCAAATACAACACAACACTCTAACTTTAAACTTATTCGCCCACACATCAAAACCATGATCTTCCAATCATTCAAGGGCCGATTGTCTCAACAATCTCCCCCTTTTTGATGTGTGGCAATAAGTTAAAGTTAGAGATAAATAGCAGCAATAGCAATAGCAAAAGATAGCAATTGAAACATTATGAGACATAATAACCCTAAGAGGCAACCTCCCCCTAAACCTATGTCCTTTCCACAGTTTCAATTCTAATAACATTCCAAGATAAGTTTCCACTTAACACCATCAATAAGAATGTAAGACATATCCGAACCTAAGAGGTACCTCCCCCTTAATCCATGTCTTCTCTCCAAATTTTAACCTTTCAAGGTCTAAGTTAGACAAAATACCTAAAATCATCCATTTTAAGTCAAAATTCTAACTTAAACTACTCATTCTCCCCCTTTGACATCATCAAAATGATTGCCTCAAGCAACCAAACCCTATGGCATCAAATGTGAGAATTATTGATTTTTGAAATTTCTCATAGTGCTGAAAAACAGGCGTGCCAGTCGACTGCCCATGGGGCAGTCGACTGATACGCTATAAGTCTGATTTTTCAGGTTTTCTGTCGAATTTCAGAAACTCCTAGAAAATTCCAGAAAATTCCAAAAATTGTAAAATTTTGCATACATGTTTGAAATATTATACTCTATCAGGGAAAAATATTAAACCATATAAATTTGCAAACATGCATGACTTTTGATAAAAACCCAAAAGCTATGAAAACTACTACATTTTGTACCAAACTTTGAAACCAAATTTGCAAATATATGACTTTTAAAAACATGGCATAGTATGTAACACATAAAATGGTTTTCAAAGGTTTAAAATGTCGAACTATGATCTTTGGCAAGGTGTCCATTGATTAAACACTTGCCTCCCCCATAGTTGGTCTAGTTTTGATATTTTGATACTTTTAATGGTCCAACAATGTGCCACAAGCACAAGTGAGCCAAATGTATCACCCTAATGGATCAAGCACCCTTTTTCAAAGCTAAGGTCTCCAAGTTCATTTTATACTTCTACAAAACACATTCCAAGGCCTCTTCTTAAGGATGAAAACTCCGATTCGGGAAGAGGCTTGGTAAAGATGTCGGCTAGGTTCGACTTTGATTCAACATAGTGTAGTTCTATGTCTCCCCTTGCCACATGGTCTCTAATGAAGTGATGTTTCACTTCAATGTGTTTTATCCTAGAATGATGAACCAGATTTTTAGTTAGATTGATTGTGCTTACATTATCACACAAGACTTTGACCTTGGTGTAATGTAGCTCATAGTCCTCTAAGGTGTGCATAATCCAAAGGAGTTGGGAAACACATCCACCCATTGCCACATATTCTGCCTCCGTTGTTGATAGGGCAACGCATGGTTATTTCCTACTACTCCAACTAACTAATGAAGACCCAAGGAATTGACACCCTCCACTTGTACTCTTCCTATATAACTTACAACCCGCATAGTACGAGTCGGTGTATCCAATTAGGTCAACATTTGGGGTTCTAGGATACCAAAGTCCGACGTTTAGGGTCCCTTTCACATACCTTAGGATCCTCTTGACTACAACCAAATGGGACTCTTTGGCACACGATTGGTACCTTGCACACATACCTACCGCAAAGAGTATGTCGGGTCTACTAGCGGTTAGGTATAGGAGGCTACCAATCATGCTCCTATATTGTTTAGAGTCTCCCATTTTGCCTTCAAGGTCACTATCCATTTTCACATTAGTTCCTATGGGTGTAGATGCTTCCTTAGCATGTTCTAAACCAAATTTCTTTAGCATCTCTTTAACATATTTGGTTTGAAATACATGTGTACCTTCATTGGTTTTCTTAACTTGAAGGCCTAAGAAAAAGGTTAACTCTCCTACAAGACTCATCTCAAATTCATCTTCCATACACTTGATGAATTCTTGTAGGAAGTCATTATTTGTTGACCCAAAAATGATATCGACTACATAGACTTGGGCAACAAATATGTCCTTATCCTTAGATTTTAGGAACAATGTAGGGTCAATTGTTCCTCTCCTAAACCCCTTAGACACCAAAAATGAAGAAAGCCTCTCATACCAAGCCCGGGGAGCTTGTTTCAATCCATATAAGGCTTTTCTTAATTTAAATACGTGTCTTGGATAGTTAGGGTCCACAAACCCTGGGGGTTGTTCTACATAGACCTCTTCCTTAATGATTCCATTAAGGAATGCCGACATCACATTCATTTGGTGGAGTGTAAAACCCATGTGAGCGGCATAGGCTAGTAGAATTCTAATTGATTCTAACCTAGCTACGGGGGCGTAGGTTTCATCATAATCTAATCCCTCAACTTGGTTAAACCCCCTAGCTACCAATCTAGCCTTGTTCCTAGTGATTTTACCTTGGTCATCTAATTTGTTCCTAAAAACCCATCTAGTGGTCACAATGGTACAATCAGTGGGTCTAGGAACTAGCTCCCATACTTCACTCCTCTCAAATTGGTTTAGCTCTTCTTGCATGGCCAAGACCCAATCAACATCTCCCAATGCTTCATCAATGGTCTTGGGTTCTAATTGGGAGATTAGAGCTATTTGACTAGTTTGATCCCTAAAGTATGACCTAGTCCTTACTCCTTGAGTGACATCGCCCACAATTTGGTCAATGGGATGATCATGGTGATGTCTCAAGGGTCTAGAGGTTGTAGGTTCATTTACTCCTTCTTCCTCATCCTCTAGTGTGTTTCTTACTCCCCCTTGATCATTGCCCTCCAAATGTAGGTCTTGGATTCTTTGGGCAAGGAGTTGGACTTCTTCTATATCCTTATCAATAGAAGCCTTTCTAGGGTAAGTACTAGTGGTTTCATCAAATTTTACATTTGAGGACTCCTCAATCATTTTTGTCCTCTTGTTGTACACTCTGTAACCCCTACTAGTCAATGAATACCCTACTAAGATTCCTTCATCGGCTTTTGACTCAAATTTTCTTAGGTCGTCTTTGGTGTTTAAGATGTAGACTTTACATCCAAAGACCCTAAAATAGTGGACTTGGGGTACTCTTCCATTCGAAAGTTCAAAAGGTGTTTTTCCTAAAAACCTATGTACTAACACCCGGTTTTGAATATAGCAAGCGGTGTTAACCGCTTCGGCCCAGAAGTAGCTAGGAAGAGAATATGCATTAAGCATAGTCCTAGCAGCTTCTTGTAGGGCTCGGTTCTTCCTCTCAACTACCCCGTTTTGTTGAGGAGTTCTTGGGCTTGAGAACTCATGCTTGTATCCATTTTCAACATAAAATTGTGTGAAACTAGCGTTTTGGAACTCCCCACCATGGTCACTCCTAATTCGGTTTATTTTGATGTTCTTTTCGTTTTCAACCCTTTTACTAAAACCTATAAAGATTTCTAGGGTATCATCCTTATGTTTCAAGAAATAGACCCAAGTAAACCTAGAGAAGTCATCAACTATCACTAAACAATACTTACTTCCTACAAGTGATGGAGTACTATGACAATCAAATAAGTCTATATGTTAAAGTTCTAAAGGTAATGAAGTGGTAATTGAAGTTTTACCTTTGTGTGATGCTTTGGATTGCTTACCCTCTTGGCATGCATCACACAACTTGTTCTTTTCGTACTTGATCATTGGGAGCCCTTTCACCAATTCTTCCTTGGCTACTCTTGCAATGCTCCTCATGTTGACGTGTCCAAGTCTCCGGTGCCACAACCACCCTTCTTCTTCTTTGGACATGAGACACTTAACTGTTGGATCAAGAGAACCGATAGAGGGGGGGTGAATATCGGAAATTGTTCAGATTTAGGGATAGAGAAATTGCACAGCGGAAAATAAAACACAACACACGCAAACACAATTATTTTTACTTGGTTCGGAGCCTAGGTCGACTCCTACTCCAAGGCCCACGGTCGTTGACCGTTTACTTTGGGCAATTCTATATGAGGCGCAAAAACAGTTTACACAAATGGATTACAATAGTAGTGTAATAAGCACAGAATTAAAATATCACTTTTTGTTACCGACGTCCGAGGTAGATCAACTTTTCAGAGCGGAGGGACATCGTAGGCTCGAGTTGGGATGTTTCCGGAGCAGAGTGCGGGAGCAGAAGTGCGTCGAAGCATTGAATGAATTGTTGCTTGAGCCTTGGGGTCGAGGGCCCTTTATATAGGGCCTAGGAGCGCCCGGAACGTCCGGGGTCCCCCCCCCCACGTGTCACACAATCCGCCTCGGTCTCGGTCAGCTTCTGATCCCCTCAAATTCGGGATCAGACCTTGACCGGGGCGCCTGGAGCGCTGGGGGCGCCCGGGTTGACCGGGTCAAACCTTATCCCTTGGCTTCAAGCTTCAATGCTTTGCTGTTGGGGGCGCCTGGAGCGCTGGGGGCGCCCGGGAACACAGGGGCGCCCGGGAGTTGAGCTGTCGAAGCTTGCTTTGCTTTCTTGTGTTTTGTGTTTACCTTGGGGGCGCCCGGGACACTCCGGGCGCCCTGGTCAGCTGTTGTCTCATTCCTTTGAGGCTCTCTGAGCTGCAGACACTCGTTCCTTCGGTCCTGCATCCAGGGTTAGTCCATAACACAATAAAACAATAAAATATTAGTTTATACAGCCTTAGCTGTCTTGGTTCTGACTTTGGGTCTCCAAAATGGAGCCCTAGGTCGAACCGACGCCTACTGTTCCCTCTCGACGGGGAACGCGTCCTCACCTACTCCTCTCGGGAGAATGTACTGTTGGTGCCCCGGTTAGTTTTGATGTGATCCACCATGTTAGTTGGGTCCTGTTGGTTTACTGATCCCTCTGCTAAGTGTGCAGGAGCTTAGGTACGGAGGAAGTCGAGCGTAAGATGTGGCGGACGAGAAGGATTGCGCGGGAAAGCGAGCCGACGGGCTCGGTGCAATCCGAGGGACGCGGAAGCTGCGGAAGAGTACGTCGGTGGAACGAGAAGGACGTGCGCGGTGTCCGAGGGACGAGAAGCCGGGAGGAAGGATGCTCGAGGGGTAAAGGCTGGAGTCGGGTTCGGGTGAGCCTAATTCCAGTTGGTCAGAAATCACCTAGAAGATCTACTTACGAACGTCTTTTATAAAAGCTTTTAATTTAATCTTTTAATTAAAGCTTTTAATTAAAAGCCGATTATAGCTTTTATTAAAGCTTTTAATTAAAAGCTGATTATAGCTTTTATTAAAACGTTTTAAAGCTTTTAATTAAAGCTTGTTAAAGCTTTTAATTAAAAGCCGATTAGAGTTTTTTTTAAAAGCTTTTAATCAAAGCTTGTTAAAGCTTCACACGTGATCAAAAGTCAAAACTTATCTTCAGAATAATCGAAACGTTGAAGAGCCGATTAAAAGAGATAAATGTTTCTCTTTTAATTAGAGTTCAAAATTTGGTTGAGATAATCTTAGATCTACGATCAAGATCCAACTCAATCTTGTATCAACGATCAAGATCATATCACTCAACCTATAAATAGGCTTAGAGATTTAGATTCAAAGTAATTCCTTCTGTAATTTCTTTAAGTCTAAGTGTGCTTCAGTTGTAAGACTTCTCCACCACAAGGAGATTTTCTGATTGAGCGTTAACCGTCTTGGAAGCAACGACCAAGTTGCAACCAAGTTTTTCTTAAAGACGAGTGCCCTCTTGTTTTATTTCTTAACCGTCTATTCACCCCCTCTAGCCGGACCAACCCGATCCTACAAGTGGTATCAGAGCCAGGTTGCCGCAGAAGGACTAACCGCCAACTGCAGCAAATCTCAAGAAGATGGTTGGACCAGTGATATACCCGCCTAAGTTTGAGGGGGAGTTCACGGCATGGAAACGGAAGATGCTGGTATTTTTTGTTACTGATTATGAGTTATTAATTATTATGAAAAATGGCTATGCAGCTCCAAAAGATAATAAAGGAAAGATCAAGGATCCTGACTCCTGGAATAAGAAGGAGCAAGTAGATGCAGTTGCTAACGAAAAGGCAGAATTCCATCTGCTGACCGTCCTCCCAGAGCAAGATGTCAACCGGATCGGTAAGTACGAATCGGTGAAGGAACTTTGGGAAAAGTTTCTCGAACTGCACGAAGGCACCTCGGAGGCAAAGCTGGCGCGACGAGATGTTTTTCGAAACCGACTAACAAATCTCCGGATAGAAGATGGAGAATCTGTTGCGAGATTGCATGCTAAGGTAAAAGAACTAATCACAAGCCTCGAAAATGTTGGAGAAACGGTGACCAACCGCGATGCACAAAGGTATGCGCTAAACGCATTTCCGAGAACCCCGGAATGGACCTCGATAATCGACGCATATTATATTTCAAAAGATTTAGAGGTAAGTACGTTAGAACAGTTATTTTCTATTCTAGAACTTCATGAATCTCGTTTTGTAGAAAAGAACAGAAAAGCAGACAACGTCGCACTGAACACAAGGAAGATCCAACTCGACGAAGAATCTTCAGCAGACGATGAAGAAACAGCATTAGCGGTAAGAAAGTTGTATAAATTCATTAATAGTAATCGCTCTAAAAAGGTGCAGAGAAAGAAGAAACGCACGATCCGATGTTACAACTACAACGAGGAGGGACACCTGAAAGATCAGTGCCCAAACTCAAGAACCAGCCAAAGAAGAAAAAGGCACTAAAAGCTACCTGGGACGAGACTTCGTCAGATGAATCGGAAGCCGAAGAATTCGTTGGACTTGCACTGATGGCAAGTCACCAAGATGAAGATGAAGAAAGTACCTCGGAAGAAAGTAGCAACGAAGGGGAAATCCCTAACTTCGAAACTGACCCGGTAAGTGAGGTATGCCTACTTCCACCTGCTCGAATTTACTCTATACTAAAATCTATGCTAAAGTCGATGAATAAATTAGAAATAGCAAACTCTGAATTAAAAGAAAAATTAGTCACTCCATGCTCATCTGATCTATCTGACCAACTGAAAATAGAGAATGAAAATTTAAAAAATTTAGTAGAAAAATTAGAAAATGATATTGCATGTTTAAGAACTAAAAAGAATTTTTATCCTGAAAATCTGAATTGGTATGTTAAAAATCACAGGGGTCAACTTAGAAAAGTGTCCAAGAACTATATTCCTCCTAGATTTTTAATTAACCCTGTAGATAGGAACTTATTTTGGGTTCCAAAGTCTATTTTAAGTTGATTATTTTTCTTTCTATTACATATGCGCTTATTATCTGACATTTTTTTTATATATTAGAAAATTTAGTTTGATTAATTGTTACTAAATAAAAATTGTATCTCTAACTTTTCCAAATGCATAATCTTGTTGTCTATATACGAAGAATTTTTTTCAGATTTTTTTTACACGTTTCGAATTTTCATGATTTTATGTTCAAAATTCGAATCTTAAATATTAAAAATAGAAAACAAAGTTATTTTCTCAGATCTGATTTTTCCATGATTTAGATATAATTAAAAGAATTTAATAAAATTTTTATTCGATTATTTGAAGCAATTTTGAATTTTTAAATATTTTTTCTTCAAAAATTCTATTCTGTTGGGTTTTAATTTATTTTTAGACTTGTTGATCGAATTTAAGATTAAATTTTTTTTTTCAACCCCATATACCTATCATCGTTGTATACAAAATATTTCAGATTTGTTAATTGATATTTCAATTTTCTATAAATATTTTACTAAAATCAGATTTTTATTTAAAAAAAAATCGATAGAAGGATATTTTGACCAGATCCAAATTTTTAGAATCTTTACATCAGATGTTGAGTCTGTCAAATGTTTTTTTTTAAATTTTATAAGTCAATTTTAGAATTTTAAAAATTAAATTTCGAATTACTAAATCAAAAGGTGTTTGATATTAATACTTTTCCTTTCCCTAGTTTCTTTCCCTATTTTTGCTGTGATCAAAGGGGGAGAGTAGCCTGAAGTTCAGGGGGAGATGATAGTTTTGCATGTCAAAATTTTTTCCCATGCTTAACTGCTTAATTTAGTTTTACTAAATTTTTTATTTTTTGGTTTAACCCTAATTGAACTTGGATTGATACACATCAAAAAGGGGGAGATTGTTGGTGCCCCGGTTAGTTTTGATGTGATCCACCAAGTTAGTTGGGTCCTGTTGGTTTACTGATCCCTCTGCTAAGTGTGCAGGAGCTTAGGAACGGAGGAAGTCGAGCGTAAGACGTGACGGACGAGAAGGATTGCGCGGGAAAGCGAGCCGACGGGCTCGGTGCAATCCGAGGGACGTGGAAGTTGTGGAAGAGTACGCCGGTGGAACGAGAAGGACGTGCGCGGTGTCCGAGGGACGAGAAGCCGGGAGGAAGGACGCTCGAGGGGCGAAAGGCTGGAGTCGGGTTCGGGTGAGCCTAATTCCAGTTGGTCAGAAATCACCTAGAAGATCTACTTACGAACGTCTTTTATAAAAGCTTTTAATTAAAGCTTTTAATTAAAAGCTGATTATAGCTTTTATTATAACGTTTTAAAGCTTTTAATTAAAGCTTGTTAAAGCTTTTAATTAAAAGCCGATTAGAGTTTTTTTTAAAAGCTTTTAATCAAAGCTTGTTAAAGCTTCACACGTGATCAAAAGTCAAAACTTATCTTCAGAATAATCGAAACGTTGAAGAGTCGATTAAAAGAGATAAATGTTTCTCTTTTAATTAGAGTTCAAAATTTGGTTGAGATAATCTTAGATCTACGATCAAGATCCAACTCAATCTTGTATCAACGATCAAAATCATATCACTCAACCTATAAATAGGCTTAGAGATTTAGATTCAAAGTAATTCCTTCTGTAATTTCTTTAAGTCTAAGTGTGCTTCAGTTGTAAGGCTTCTCCGCCACAAGGAGATTTTCTGATTGAGCGTTAACCGTCTTGGAAGCAACGACCAAGTTGCAACCAAGTTTTTCTTAAAGACGAGTGCCCTCTTATTTTATTTCTTAACCGTCTATTCACCCTCCTCTAGCCGGACCAACCCGATCCTACATGTACCTGATGCCAACCGCTCCTTTGGTTGGACTTTTGCCTAGCGGTCCTTTGCCAGGTCTTGGATACCGAGCTGTCCTTCGCCCGATGCCTAGCAGTCCTTCGCTAGGGCTTCAGTCCCAAGCTGTCCTTTGCCTGGTGCCTAGCAGTCCTTCGCTAGGGCTTTGTACCCTGGCATTCCTTCGCCAGGTGCCTAGCAGTCCTTCGCTAGGGCTTTGTTTCCTGGCAGCCCTTCGCCAGGTGCCTAGCAGCCCTTCGCTAGGACTTTGTTTCCTGGCAGCCCTTCGCCAGGTGCCTAGCAGCCCTTCGCTAGGACTTTTCCTGCACATTTGAGTAACATTGTTAGATCACCAATAATACATAACATTGAACTCTTTGCCAATATCAAAACAAGGTTCGATATGGTGCTTCCTGCACCAACATTAACAACATTGTTACTAGCATAAGATAGATCAAGATAATACAAGTTTGCTTCTCTAAACCCTTCTAATATGATAGTGTTTGATTCACATTGTTTTATTACACATTTCTTAGCATAAAATTCTACTCTAAAACCGGCATCACATAATTGACTTACACTTAATAAGTTAAACTTCATATCCTTAATTAAAAGTACCTTATGAATTGAAATAGTGGGAGATACCTCAATTGTGCCCCTACCAATGATTCTTAACTTTCCACTGTTCCCAAAGGAGACCGTCCCTTCTCTTAAGTAGCTAATAGTGGTGAACTTGCTCACATCTCCGGTCATGTGTCTTGAGCATCCACTATCTACTATCCACAAGGTTGGGCCCTCCTTCACTTTTACCTAAACACGAAAAACACACTCTTTTGGTACCCATATTTTTGATCCAGAAGAATCATTTAAAAATTTCTTAGGTACCCATGCCTTCTTTGTGGTTCCCCTAGCCCCTAGTCTCCTAGATGCACCAATCCTACCGGTAAGTGAAATAAAAGCTACTTCCTTGGTCTTAGGCCTATAGCCCAATCCTGCCTTGTTATATACCGCCCTTTGGCTGTTAATGATCATATCAAGGTTACTTGATCCTACTTGAAATTTTCTAAGGGCTTTTGTGAGGTCATCTACTTGTTTCCTTAACTCCTTATTTTCATTTTCAATATGTGAAACATGTGGAGAGGTAGAGCTAGCATGCAACTCCTTAAGTTTAATAGTTTCTACTCTAAGCATGGCAATTTCTTCCTTAAAGTCCTTAATTCTACTTTTAGCCTTAGCTAAATCCATGTTCGTGCTAGAAATAATTTTCACTAACACTAGTGGAAAAAAGGCTTTTAACACCGGTTATTTTCGACTTTTAACACCGGTTCCGGAATCGGTGTTGATCCAGCCGGCATTGTAAGTATAGACTTTTAACACCGGTTAACAAACCGGTGTAATATATAGATTTAACACCGGTTAATAACCGTTGTTAAAAGTTCAATTATGAGGCGGGAAACCATTTTAGACACCGGTTATTTTAAATAACCGGCGTTCAAACATCATTTTTAACACCGGTTCTGGAAACAACCGGTGTTAAAACATCATTTTTAACACCGGTTCTGGAAACAACCGTGAAAAATTTAACACCGGTTCTGGAAACAACCGGTGTTAAAAATGATGTTTTAACACCGGTTCTAGAAACAACCGGTGTCAAAAGTCTTAATTTTTTATATAAATTTCATATTTATTTTTATTTATAATTTTTCTAGACATATAAAAGAACACACTAATATAATAGTTTATCCATAATCAATAACACACCATGAATTAAGTAAATGCAACATCCAATTAGTTTCCATACAATGTAGAAGCTTGCCACACGAGTTTGCAAGTAAACGGTCTAGTCCAAGATCAAATAGTGAGGAGTACGTTGCAGAACTTCGACCAGCTTAGCATTCCATCTCTTATAAGCGTCTTGCATATTTCCATGCAGTACTTGAGTCAAGCTTGAATTTCTTTTCATGCTTTGGCGTGCAGTGGCTACCAGTCGATTGCGAAGCAACTGTGAGAAAATTCCAATGAAAAAATATCAAATAATGCTACGGAGAGAGAAGCAATATAATCAATCATTCACAATTTGGAGCTTACTTGGTGTTTGAGGGTGGCCAAATTTTTCGTGTGCATTGGAGATTGTGGGATGACACCATTTGAAGGTGGAACTCCAATAAGACCACATAACAAGGTCTGGCCAGCAAAACCAAGTAAATGATTCAGGAGTCAGATGCCATTTGAGATTTAACCAAAGAACTAGCTAGAGGCAGATAGATTAAGGTATAGTACCAAGAATCTCAAAACCAGTAAATCATAATGAATGATGGGGGCTTTCTCAGATTGAACTCCTTCTGTTGAGCAAATTTAACTATGAAAAAAATGCTTATAGATCATAGTTGTATAAAAACTTGACATTTAACTACTTACACGTAGTTCCTTCCATATAGGCATTCTAAAAGCTCCCAAGTGTTTGCCTTTCATCGTATGCCAAGAACGCATATCACTGTAATAAAAAAATATAATAAATGGCAACAAATCAACCAAATATATCTATGAAAAAATTGCTTATAAATCATAGTTGTAGAAAAACATATCATAGAGCGAATGATAATAACTTACCTATTAATAATTGTTTTGATATCTTTATTCGCTTTATTCCACAGTGAGCAGAGAAAGATGACAACATTTTGCTTAGGACAAATAATTATCAACTGCCAATGGGCCCTGCAAGTTGGATAATAATTAGTCAAAATCACAACTAAACTTCTAAGTCACTTGAAAATATTCACGTACATATGATAATACGGTGCAAGGTAACACTCTTTTCCTTCAATTATCCTACTATGAATGTAGTTTGAATGTCCATTGGACGATTCCCTATACTTTGAATGTGAACAGGATCAATAAATCCATATGTATCCATGTTCCCTCTTAGTTTGCAGAGTTGATGCAAATACCTAAGATAATAAATAAATGCAAATTGTAAGAATGTGATACTTAGTTAATTAATAAATAGTTTAGAAATGTACTAACATTAACCAAACTTGCAGCACTGATACACAAAGCATGTTACCCATGGTGAGCTCCAAAATATCCTTTTGAAATATATGCAATGGGATTGGGCTGGACTTGCCTATGACTTCAACATCTCAATTTAACTGTAAAGGGTGTTTGCCAATTTTTACAGCTAGAATACATAAATGTGCCATCGGATCAACTTCAGATTCCCTTTGTTGAACCATATCAAAGCCTGCTATGAAGGGAAAATTTCCTCCTTACCTCGGCATCAACTTTCTTTTTGTTCTCCATAACCTCGGCATTCATTGCATCTATTAACCTCCTTACCAATTCTTCCTTCAAACCTCTTACTGGTAGTTTTCTTTTCTTTAGCTCTTCTTTCAATTCAGTAACCTTCCATTGGTCAATGGATTTGTTGTTGAGCACAGGATATGGCGATGACATACTGTTTAGGCTACAGTCCTACAACACATGTTTTTCCTCAAATGACAAATTGCAAAACATGAAGTAGAACTATCTAACAAAAGAGAAGAAAAGAATTCACAAAATCTAGAAAAAAATTGCAGCTACAACACACTGAAACAGCTCAAACCTGAAATAAGAAAAATTAGCTCTGGAAGTGACAATCTGCAATGGTCAAAGAAAAAGCAGAAATAAGCAACATCAGTTAAGTTGCAAAAGGCAACAAAATCGATTTACATAGTCGAAGGTAAAGCTTGACTTTTGGGGCCACATTGAGAAATGCACAGACATAAAACGAACTACAAAACCTATTCACCCGACTAGAAGGAGCCGAATAGCCAAAACTCAAATGCGAGCTCACAAATATTTACTTCCGTTCAAACACCATCCATAACCAAGAACACACCGGGAAAGCAGCTATCCGAGAAGCAAAACGGTCGAGGATTCAGAAGAAGCCAGGATGAGAAGCCCTAGTTTTATGATAAGAAATGCAAATATACATTAAATCGTAAAAGAAAAAAACGAATCTCAGAGAGGAATGTAATAGCCACCTCAATCTCCTTTCTTCCTGGAAACAAAAAACCAAAAATATAAAAATGGAGGTTGTAATCCTCGAAGACCATGAAGAAAGAAGAATGAAGAATGATCTATACGGGTAGCAAGCGAGCGCTAAAAGATAGTCCTTTTCGAGGGCTTGTTCGCTCTCTCCATCGATTTGGCTCCAGAAACGGGTGCGAGAGGGAGCGATAGGAAGGCGAAGAGGCGAGAGGAAAGGGCGAGGGTTTGTGGTCGGAATGGACGACGGCTACCTTAGCTCGTAGGTATTTATACTCCCCGTCCGTGTATAAACGTAGCACACAAATGAGAATCCGAACCCGTTAACTCGAGCGGTCTGTCTTCCGTCCAGAAACGGGTGCCGAGGTTTGAAAACGCACCTTCTTCCTCCTCTCTTCATCTGCGCGCCGTCTGCGCGCCTTCTTTCTCCTCTCCTCCTCTGCGCGCGCCTTCCGTGTGTCGCACACAGCCCGCTAGGGTTGCAAGAAACAAATTAAGCAGAGGAAATATATGACCGACCAAAAGTTAGACTATTATAATTGACATGTATGACTTAATTAAGAACAAGGCATGCGCGCAAAAAACATATGACCACGGTTATTTACAAAACCATAGTCAAATATATTTTTAACACCGGTTGTTAAAAGAACCGGTGTTAAAAGTATTTTAAAGTTCAAATAATTATAACATATGACCCCGGTTATTTATAAAACCGTAGTTACATATATTTTTAACACCGATTGTTAAAAGAACCGGTGTTAAAAGTATTTTAAAGTTCAAATAATTACAAAAATACCACCGCCTTTTTTTTTAACACCGGTTTTAATACAACCGGTGTTAAAAGCCGTTGTTAAAGGTCTTTTTTGTACTAGTGTAAGGTAGAAGAGGGTATGTGGTATACCTTACTTACCGAAGCTTCTGACTCTGATGATGATGAGGTGGAGGAGCTCTCATCTTCACTGCTTGAGCTTCGTTTATCGTCTGAAGAGTCTGAATCATCTTGTGCCATAAGAGCGAAGTGGGAGACTTGCTCTTCTTCTTCCTCTGAGGATGAGGGATCGTCCCAAGTCGCCTTGAGGTTCGTGGCACTCTTCTCCTTCCCCTTTGATCTCTTCTTGTCACTCTTCTTCTTCTCTTCCTTCTTGTCCTCCCTCTTCTTCAACTGGGGACACTCATTCTTCATATGTCCCTCTTGATGACAGTTGTAGCAGATTATCTCCTTGGGCTTACCCTTACCTTTGGGCCCTTTCCTAGCATATGATTTGTTAGAAAAACTTTTAAATGCTTTACGAATCTTTCTTACCATAATGGCCTCTTGGTCACTGTCCATAGAGGCACTTGACTCCTCCGAGTCTGAGGATGATGAGTAGATCACCTTCTTCTTTTCCTTTCTCCTCTTCTTCTCCTTTTCTGCAACAAAAGCAATACCTTTCTCTTTTGTCGAAATGTTAGCTTGCTCGTGCAGTTCAAATTCACAAAATAGATCGTCTAATTTAACTAAAGATAAGTCCCTCGATACCTTGTAAGCATCAACCATGGATGCCCACAGGGTGGTTCTCGGGAAGGCTTGTAAGACATACCTAACGATATCCCGGTTTTCGATTTTCTCTCCAATTACATGGAGCTCGTTGATCACTTCCTTTACCCTTCCATGCAACTGACTGACGGTCTCGTTGCTCTTCATGGAGAGGGATTGCAGTTGGGCCACCAACAAGTCCTTCTTGGCTCTTCTGGACTCGTTTGACCCCTCGTTCAGTTCTACCAACTTGTCCCATAGCTCTTTGGTGCTCTTGAATGGCCCCACCTTGTTCAGTTGCTCCTTCGAGAGCCCGCACTGTAGTGTAGTGGTGGCCTTGGCATTTGACTGCGCCCTTTTCATCACTTCATTAGACCATGTTCTCATAGGGGTAGGATCTCCTCTTTCATCGACGGGTGCCTCGAAGCCATCTGCAACACTTATCCAAGTTTCTATGTCATTCATAAGATAGTACTGCATTCTACCTTTCCAGTACGCGAAGTCGTTGCCGTCGAAGAATGGTGGTCGTGCGGTGGAGTATCCCTCTTGAAATGCCATTACAGATGTTCTGGTTGATTGTTAGATCTTCCAAAACACACTGGCTCTGATACCAACTGAAAGATCAATGTAGGGGTGCAGAGGGGGGGGGTGAATGCACTTTCGCGGATCAATTTGATCTCTACACAGATGTTAGCGCAGCGGAAATAATATGTAAAGGAAATAACAATGCTAACAAGAATTTTTTTACTTGGTATCCACCCAGATGGGTGACTAATCCAAGGATCCATGCCGCGAGCACCACTTTTCACTATCGAAAAGTCTCCTTGAGGTGGAGAAACCATTGCAGCAGTAGCTTCCTCTTTACAGATGTAGAATTATGGTGGAGGAAGCAAAAGATCACTCTACGATTGGGCAGCACTTTGTTACTGTACGGAACTGTACAGACACGTGTAATGAGGCCTCCTTTTAAAGGTGAAAAGGACAGATTCGCAGTCTGTCCAGACTCGCACCAGTCGACTGCCCAGATGGCAGTCAACTGCCCCGACATTAAATGCCTTCCAACAGCTAGCCAACGGCTAGCAAACAGCTAGCCAACGGCTAGTTTTGGGGTGTACTAGTCGACTACCCCTTGGCCAGTCGACTGGTCCGAAGCTGCGAACTTTCTGTGAGTTTTGGCAGTCGACTGCCTCTGGGCCAGTCGACTGCCCTGCCTCCCAGCTCAGTTCCAGCCACTTCGATCCTTCTCCTTCGCGTGTGCCTTCAGGTCTGCTCCCTTGGCTCGCTGACGCGCCCAAACTATGTGTCACGAATGTGGGCCTCAAATTTAGAATTTATAAATGAAATGCTGGAAACCCTTTTACAATCAAAAATATGAAAATGTAATATAGGGGCCACAGGTCGTATTTTTCTCAGGGACTAGTTGATATAATCTGATTCGCGCTTGTATTTAGGTGTCGTTTGTGTTTTTGGGTTTCAAATTAAATCTGGGTTTTGGGTTCAATAAGAAATGAAATCGCAATATAAAGTAAAAGAACGTAACCATGAAACTTAATCCACGTACTTCAGCCAATTAACTCAATCGAATTGGAGCTTATATACAACTTATCCTAAATTTGAGAACAAATCTGCTATGAAATTAAACCAAATTTCTGTTGATACCACTGCAGAGATTATCTTCAAGAATATCCACTTAAAGCCAACCTAATGCAAAACACTCCTTAAACAAATTAGAACTAACTCAGTGCCAAATTTTACTTGATACCAAGAACTGAAATGCAAGCTGAAAATTGCTGAAAAATAGGAATTTACAGTTCAGAAATTTATTGGATTCGATGGGAGCTAATTCAAGCACCAAAGTTCCAATACAAGGAGTGTTTAATCCCTATACAAATCAGTGCGGAAGTTGAGCTTGATACACTTGCAGAAATGGGAATTAACTGCTGCACAAGGAAGGAAATTGATGTGTAGAACCTAGAACTGAATGCTTAAACTGGAACCATTACAATTCCTACTGAAACTAAACCAACTTAGCTTGGAAAAGGATTGTACCAGTGAAGTAAAATCCAAGCCTGATCAATCAAGAAACTCATTTCAGAAATAGTTGGGCAGAAACAAATCTAGATGCAGAAATCTAATGCAAAAACAACATCTGAAGGCAGACACAGTTGCGCAGAAACAATCAGAAAACTAAGTGTGGTTTGCAATGGCAGAAGTCCAAGTAAACACAACTGAATGCGCAAGAACTTACAAGAATCAGAACTGAGACTGGCACGCAGGAATGGCATAGCAGAAATGAAGTAAATTAGCAGAAATGACACGGCTAAATGAAAGAAATTCAGATTCAATTCCAATGGCAAAAACAAGACAGAAATTCTGAGATGGTGTGCAGAAATTCAGCTGAACAATGGATTCGGAAACAATTGAATGCGAAGCAGAAATTTGGATGCAAAACTGATATGCAGAAATTGCTTCAAGTGCAGAAAATGAATTCTGAAAACATTGATACATTGAATGCAGAATTTAAATAACTGATCAGATTTCAGAGGCTAATGAATGCAAGCTAAATCCGAGCATAAAGTATACTACAAGGTGTATGAATCTTGATCCAATCCAGAACTGAGACTGCACTTAACACTTTATCAGAAGTACAAATCGAAACTGCAAAAATTGCAGAAATGATGAGTGCAGATTAAGGAAACACTTCAAATGCAGACACACACAATCAAATCAGTCTAAATTCGAGTGCACATTCTATGGTTCCAATGAGACTCGGAAAAAACTAAATTCCCTTTGATTCAAACTTCAGAAACATTGAACTGATACATTGCAAAATAAAACTGAAACTGCTGAGTGAAATGGAACTTATAAACAGCTAACTGAACTTAACTGCAGAATTTGAACTGAAACTAAACAAACTTAAAGCAAATGCATTAGCTAACTAGATGTTGTCTTAAATTGCAGGCATCCACTTTAGACATAAACTGAATTCGAAACAAATGGCAGAAATCAGAAATAACTTGGCAAGCAAGCTTTGGAGTTGGCACGCAAGGTTTTAAACAGGAATAAACTGAAATTAACAACAATTCTCCACTAAACAAACTTCCTAATTACTAAACTGATTGGATTAAACCCTAATTACAACAGAAACAAGACATTAAACCAATGTAACGAATCTGAAACTGAAATGCAGAAACAGAACAGAAATCAGAAATGGAAATTTACAGCTAAAAACATTGGAAATTAAGAATCTAAACTACTCCTCAACCCTTCTCCAATTCAAGAGCTCCTTGGTCGTCAATCAAGGGAGAACCTCGGACCCGCAAGCTCCGCAAATCAGTGAAGATACGTCTCTGCTACTGAAACAGATCAAACTATGCCCAAACTGAAATTCAGCTCCGAATTCTTCAAACTCGCGGTGGTGGCTTGCGATTTGGATTTGGGAGTGACCGAGACCTTCCAGGGAACCCCTCTGGTCAGCTCGGNCCGCGAAAACCGCCTTTTCGCGTCGCGGAAACCCCGAGAACCCAAAGCCATGGATCTCGTGCGAAGAAAAATTCCGAAACAAAAATTCACGTATTCATTTCAAGCTCAAAACTCGATCTACTCCTAGATCTAAAGAGGGATAAACCATTTTACCTTTGGTGCGTGCCCCGCTTAATCCTGCTCGCTCCTTTTGGATGTCGGATCTCTAGGACGTCAAGTGCCGTCCCTCTAGAAGTATCCACGCGAACAAAGAGGATGGAGGAAACCCTTTAGGTGTGCTAGCACCTTTCAAGGGTTCGGCCAAGAGGAGAAGAAGAAGAAGAGCTCCAACACTTGGAGGAGGAAGAAGAGAAGACACACAATCAGAAAAATGGAAAAAAACCTTGTTTTGTTCTCTCATTGTGGCCGGCCACATAATGGCCATTAATGGCCATTAAGTGGCCTGCCATAACCCCATTTCAATTTGAATTCAAATTCAAATGGGGGGGTTACAACCTTTGGAGATGATGTGGAGCATCATCATTGGTCAAATACCAAGCCAAGTCATCACTTGGTCAAGTCAAGGTGAGGTGGCCTTTTGGTCAAGTCAAACTTGTCTTTTATGGACTTTCCATATTTAGTCAAGTCAAACTTGACTCCATTTCTTCTCCCATGTCAAGTCTAACTTGAAGTGGAACCAAGTCAAGTCAAACTTGATTTGGATTTGGGTCAAGTCAAACTTGCCTTTTATGGACTTTCCATATTTAGTCAAGTCAAACTTGACTCCATTTCTTCTCCCATGTTAAGTCTAACTTGAAGTGGAACCAAGTCATGTCAAACTTGATTTGGATTTGGGTCAAGTCAAACTTGCCTTTTATGGACTTTCCATATTTAGTCAAGTCAAACTTGACTCCATTTCTTCTCCATCTATTTGTTCTTTGCGTGTGACCCTATAGGTTCTTGTAACATTGGCATTGCTTCTAACCTCTTAGAAACATAAGCAATGAGCGGTATCTAGCAACACATCATTGCTACCCAAGTTACAAGAATGTTGAGACCCAACATCACCAATGTGACTACTAATTATGACTTTCATAATATGTGACAATGTCCTTCTATCGTCGATATCTAGATTGATCTTCTATGAAGCATAGACCGTGTCATCCTCCAATCAATCTATGTGTCTTGAACTCCAAGTAGACTCACTATAATCAAATAAGCTCAATATCTCATATTGCCTTATTTGGGCATGGCCATGCACTTAGTGATCTCACTCTATCAAGACTATGATATCTCTCCCGTCATATAGGAGGGATAGATCCCATCTACATCACTCACATCCCTCCGCATAATTGTTACATACCCAGTAATCGCCTTTATAGTCCACCCAGTTACGGGTGACGTTTGACGAAACCAAAGTACATAACTCCTTATGTAGGGAACTATGGTGACTTCAGGTCTAAGGACTAATAGTCATACTAATAGTCACATGAGAAAGTATATGACACTCATATAACGATCCATGATACTTTCTCATGGTGGGTCATTCAGTATACATTCTCCAATGCATACTCATGTGTCAACTTGATATCTCATATCCATGACTTGTGAGATCAAGTCATCGTGTTGACCTACATGCTAGTCTCTATGCATTAACATTGTCCCTGAATGTTAATACTTGACTAGGAATAATTAATAGTAGTGTTCTCTATATCATCTCACTATCGATTCAACCAATCGATTGATATAGATATGAACCTACTACCAAGGACGTTATTACACTTAGTTATTTGGCACCAATACAAGTAAGTATAATAACCATAATCAAATGCCTTTATATATATATATATATGAAATATGATACAATGAGTCCATACAACAACCATCACATGATTGGCTCTAGGGCTCTCACTAACAATCTCCCACTAGAACTAGTGTCAATCACTGTAGTATCTAATACCCAATGACCTAGTGTGACCATCATGCTTGGTCTGTGCCAAAGCCTTGGTCAAGGGATCTGCAATGTTAGCCTCTGTGGGTACTCTGCATATCTTCACATCTCCTCGATCGATGATCTCTCGAATGAGATGGAAACGCCGTAGTATGTGTTTGGTCCGCTGGTGTGACCGAGGTTCCTTAGCCTGTGCAATAGCTCCATTATTGTCACAATAGAGCTGTACTGGGTCGACTATGCTAGGAACCACTTCAAGCTCAGTAATGAACTTGCGGATCCAAACTGCCTCCTTTGCTGCCTCAGATGCAGCAATGTACTCAGCTTCTGTTGTAGAATCAGCAACTGTATCCTGCTTTGAACTCTTCCAGCTGACAGCGCTACCATTTAAGCAAAACACGAACCCTGACTGCGATCTGTAGTCATCCTGGTCAGTTTGGAAGCTTGCATCACTGTAACCTTTTACAGTTAGCTCCTCTTCGCCTCCAAATATCAAGAAATATTCTTTAGTCCTTCTCAAGTACTTAAGAATATTCTTGACTGATATCCAGTGACGTTCACCTGGATCTGACTGGTATCTGCTCGTCATGCTCAAAGCATACGAGACATCAGGACGAGTACATAACATGGCGTATATGATAGATCCTATGGCTGAGGCATAAGGGATCTTGCTCATGCGGTCTCTCTCCTCTCTAGAAGAGGGACCTTGAGTCTTCGAAAGACTCACGCCATGTGACACTGGCAGATTTCCCTTCTTGGAATTCTGCATGGCAAACCGTTGCAAAACGGTAGCAATGTATGTACTCTGACTTAGGCCAAGCAATCTCTTAGATCTATCTCTATAGATCTTTATGCCTAGAATATAGGCTGCTTCACCTAAGTCTTTCATTGAGAAGGAATTCCCCAACCAAGTCTTCACAGACTGTAGTGAAGGAATGTCATTCCCAATGAGTAGTATGTCATCTACATACAAAACAAGGAAGACAACTGTGCTCCCACTAACCCTTTTGTAGACACAAGGTTCATCTTCATTCTTGATGTAACCAAACTGTTTGATTGCATCATCAAATCGAAGATTCCAGCTTCGAGAAGCTTGCTTTAGTCCATAAAGGGACTTATGCAGCTTGCATACTCTACCAGTATGCTTTGGATCTACAAAACCCTCAGGTTGTGTCATGTACACTTCCTCGAGGAGGTTTCCATTCAGAAACGCAGTTTTGACGTCCATCTGCCAGATCTCATAATCGTGGTATGCTGCAATAGCAAGCAAGATCCTAATGGACTTGAACATCGCGACTGGAGAAAAAGTTTCATCATAGTCAATACCATGAATTTGCATGAAACCTTTAGCTACTAGTCTACCCTTATAGGTATGTATAAGTCCATCCATGTCAGTCTTTCTCTTAAAGACCCACTTACACCCAATGGGTTTGACCCCTTCAGGTGGATCAACCAAAGTCCATACTTGGTTGGTGTACATGGAATCCATCTCGGATCTCATGGTCTCTAGCCATTTCTCAGAATCTGGGCTCATCACAGCTTCCTGATAGGAGGTAGGCTCATTCTCAACGAGCATAACGTCATCATGGTCAGACAAGAGAAATGAGTATCTCTCAGGCTGACGACGTACCCTATCAGACCTGCGAAGAGGTAGGTCTACATGAACAGGTTGTTGTTCCACAGCTTCTTGTGCAACAACCTCATCAACCACCACACTTTGTGGTTCCTGTTCAACTTCCATCAAGGCTTCAGTGCTATTGTCCATGTCTTGAACTTCTTCAAGACTGAACGTACTTCCACTAGTCTTTCTAGAAATACAGTCCCTTTCTAGAAATACTCCAGTCTTAGCAACAAACACTTTGTGCTGACTAGGAATGTAGAAGTAGTATCCCTTCGTTTCCTTGGGATACCCTATGAAATAACACTTATCAGATTTGGGTCCCAGTTTGTCTGAGACTTGACGTCGTACGTAAGCCTCACAACCCCAAACCCTCATGAAAGACATCTTGGGACTCCTCCCTGTCCATATCGTATATGGTGTCTTCATGACAGCCTTTGATGGAACACGGTTTAGTGTGAACGCTACCGTGTCTAGAGCATATCCCCAAAAGGATATAGGAAGATCTGTGTGACTCATCATAGATCGTACCATATCTAATAAGGTACGATTCCTCCTTTCGGATACACCATTCCACTGTGGTGTTCCAGGGGGAGTGAGTTGGGATAGAATCTCACACTCAGCTAGGTAGTCACGAAACTCATGGCTCAAGTATTCTCCACCTCGATCTGATCGAAGTATCTTAATACTCTTGCCAAGTTGGTTCTGTACTTCATTTCTGAATTCTTTGAACTTTTCAAAGGATTCTGACTTATGTGTCATCAAATACACATAGCCATATCTACTGAAGTCATCAGTAAATGTGATGAAGTACCTGTAACCACCTCTGGCAGCGACATTGAAAGGGCCACATACATCACTATGTATGAGTCCTAACAAGTCTGTCGCTCTTTCGCTATGTCCACTAAAGGGAGTCTTAGTCATCTTGCCTAGAAGGCATGACTCGCATGTCTCATATGACTCAAAATTAAATGAGTCCAGCAAACCATCCTTATGGAGCTGGGACAAGCGACTCTCATTTATGTGGCCTAAGCGACAGTGCCAGAGATAGGTTGGGTTCAACTCATTTGATCTCAACCTCTTGGTATTCACGTTATAGATAGGGCTCTCTAAGTCTAGAATATAGAGGCCATTCATCAGATGTCCGCTACAATGGAACATATCCTTTAAATAAACAGAACAACATTTGTCCTTTATTATGAATGAAAAACCTTTGTTATCTAAACATGAAACTGAAATGATATTCTTTGTTAGTACAGGTACATAACAACAGTTATTCATTTCCAGTACAAGCCCAGAGGATAGAGATAGAAAGTAAGTCCCTATAGCAACAGCAGCAACCCTTGCTCCATTGCCTACTCGTAGGTCCACCTCGCCCTTGGCCAATGCCCTGCTATTTCTCAGCGCCTGCACATTAATACAAATGTGAGAAGCACACCCAGTATCTAATACCCATGATGTAGAAATAGAAAGGTTGACTTCTATAACATTTATACCTGAAGTAGAAGTCTCACTTCTCTTCTTCTTCAGATCTTCCAGGTATACCTTGCAATTCCGCTTCCAATGCCCAGTCTTACCGCAGTGGAAGCAGGTAGCATCCTTAGCAACCCCACCTTTAGGTTTGAGTGTTGACGACCCAATCATTTGGAGTGCGTGAGTTCCTACAGGGGTTCCCTCTTTCATCTTGCATGAAAAGAGGGCCTGAGTCACTTCAAACCTCTCATGCCTTGCCTGCCCTTGATATAGTTGCTTGAGATGGCCAATCATATCAAAAGCATTCATTTTCTCGTGTTGCTTCTGAAGCTCAGGAGACATACAGCATAGCATTAGGCATGACACGTCTAACGCGTCATCTAGATGCTTCTGATGAGCATCTCTAACACTACGAGCGGCAGAGGCTGGTGGTGCATCAGGAACTGCTTGCTCCAGAACGTACAGCTTACGTTCCTGCGTGAGGACTATCCTCAGATTCCTGTACCAGTCCAGGAAATTAGCTCCTAGGAGCTTGTCCTTCTCAAGAACAGATCGTAGAGAGAGAGTGTTCGTGTTTGACATGGTAATCTACAACATAAAATGCAGAAAATAAATATCCACCATTGTATCATATTTTATTTATCATTTAACTAGGCCTTTAATTAAATGATGCTCCCACTGAATTATAGGGCTTTGGTAGAATCGAGTCATAGATGTGGTAAAACCACACTACTAGATCCACACCAACTAACTATAATTCTCGTAGGTCAAGATCCACATCATACTACGCCTTGAGTTAGCTTTGGCTAAATCGCCCAAGACTTAATATGATCGGTAGGTACTAATTACCAATTACATCTCTATGCAACTCTTGTTTATAGGATCAAGAATTAACATTTATGAATAATCTTGAGTTAGCTTTGGCTAAATCGCCCAAGACTATTGATAAATGCGATCTTGTCCTACCTTTCCAACTATTGGAGTATGCCTATAGTTAGGCTCGATCCAATTGAGCTAACTAGTTACTCAATCTAATTGAGCTCAATCTAACCCAAGCGTGATAGGCGGGACCAAGGTTGTCCCTCCGCATCCCACCACGATTAAATGCATTGCTCTGCTTTGGCAGATTCAACAATCGCATATGATCGTGGTAGTGATGGGTATCAAGGCTCGTTAGGCATATACGAGTTTATTTCGATTTAGATCTAATCTAATCGATGATGTGCATCGTATTTAGGCATTTATTAAATCTAATTTAACCTAAATGTGTATTAGGTGCACATCAAGATGTGGTTCCCACATTACATGTGCATCACATACACTCATGTATATTCTATTCTATACTAACATGCATCACATACATATAAGCAAAAATAAAATATACAAGAAAATTAAAGTGTGATTAGTCATGGCCCTACTAAGATCTTCTCAAGCCAATGAGAAGATCCTTTGGTCAACCTAGGGTCTAGGCAGCAGCTTCTCCAAGCTCCTCCTTCCAGAACCCTATGTGTTGTCGGCTTGCTTCCCACGAGTCCGTCTTCTCCAGAATTTCCTTCATCTTCAATTTTGTACATTACAAAATTTATACTCGAGTTACATTCGAGTCTTAAACTAATTTTAACAGAAATAATAAATAAAAAGGCCGACACGCAGGTCGCAATCACAATACAATACACACAACACAAATAACGGCACGCAGGCCGTAATATGAATTACACACATATTTTAATCTAATTAAAATAGGGTCTTGGGCCATGACCATCACACTACTGTACATAATTCAAAATTATGTATTTTACAGAAATTTATCTAA
The DNA here is from genome assembly GCA_024364735.1 of Boesenbergia rotunda. Lineage (NCBI taxonomy): Eukaryota > Viridiplantae > Streptophyta > Magnoliopsida > Zingiberales > Zingiberaceae > Boesenbergia > Boesenbergia rotunda. The sequence goes on along the minus strand of JAGFNQ010009899.1, from coordinate 28,354 downwards.
TTTTTCTATGTATTTTACGAATTTTATGAGTCACAACTCCACGGCGGTCCCGTTAAGCGGGTTTCGGGCACAATCACGTGACAAGGCCCCTTGCGGGGTTAGGGGCGGCGCCCCTACTCACGAAATTAATTTCGTGAGTGTCGTATCGCGATCTAACAGTGCCTAACCCGCTGTCCCAAAATCTATTTGGGGCGAAACTTGCCGTTTCGGAGAAGTTTTTCTCGGTGGTCGAAGTGTACAAGTGCTTCGCACTCGTTGCTTCGCCTCTATGAGAAAAATACTCATAAAATCCTAAAAATAGAAAAATTACAGAATCATAAACTACTCTAAATTTTGTATCCCATACAAAAAAAAATAAATACGTGCTTCGCACGTGGTTCTGATACCACTGTTGGGTTTTTCGGGCCGCGAAAACCGCCTTTTCGCGTCGCGGAAACCCCGAGAACCCAAAGCCATGGATCTCGTGCGAAGAAAATTCCGAAACAAAAATTCACGTATTCATTTCATGCTCAAAACTCGATCTACTCCTAGATCTAAAGAGGGATAAACCATTTTACCTTTGGTGCGTGCCCCGCTTAATCCCGCTCGCTCCTTTTGGATGTCGGATCTCTAGGACGTCAAGTGTCATCCCTCTAGAAGTATCCACGCGAATAAAGTGGATGGAGGAAACCCTTTAGGTGTGCTAGCACCTTTCAAGGGTTCGGCCAAGAGGAGAAGAAGAAGAAGAGCTCCAATACTTGGAGGAGGAAGAAGAGAAGACACACAATCAGAAAAATGGAACAAAACCTTGTTTTGTTCTCTCATTGTGGTCGGCCACATAATGGCCATTAATGGCCATTAAGTGGCCGGCCATAATGGCCATTAATGGTCATTAAGTGGCCTGTCATAACCCCCTTTCAATTTGAATTCAAATTCAAATGGGGGGGTTACAACCTTTTGGAGATGATGTGGAGCATCATCATTGGTCAAATACCAAGCCAAGTCATCGCTTGGTCAAGTCAAGGTGAGGTGGCCTTTTGGTCAAGTCAAACTTGCCTTTTATGGACTTTCCATATTTAGTCAAGTCAAACTTGACTCCATTTCTTCTCCCATGTCAAGTCTAACTTGAAGTGGAACCAAGTCAAGTCAAACTTGATTTGGATTTGGGTCAAGTCAAACTTGCCTTTTATGGACTTTCCATATTTAGTCAAGTCAAACTTGACTCCATTTCTTCTCCCATGTCAAGTCTAACTTGAAGTGGAACCAAGTTAAGTCAAACTTGATTTGGATTTGGGTCAAGTCAAACTTGCCTTTTATGGACTTTCCATATTTAGTCATGTCAAACTTGACTCTATTTCTTCTCCATCTATTTGTTCTTTGCGTGTGACCCTATAGGTTCTTGTAACGTTGGCAATGCTTCTAACCTCTTAGAAACATAAGCAATGAGCAGTATTTAGCAACACATCATTGCTACCCAAGTTACAAGAATGTTGAGATCCAACATCACCAATGTGACTACTAATTATGACTTTCATAATATGTGACAACGTCCTTCTATCGTCGATATCTAGATTGATCTTCTATGAAGCATAGACCGTGTCATCCTCCAATCAATCTATGTGTCTTGAACTCCAAGTAGACTCACTATAATCAAATAAGCTCAATATCTCATATTGCCTTATTTGGGCATGGCCATACACTTAGTGATCTCACTCTATCAAGACTATGATATCTCTCCCGTCATATAGGAGGGATAGATCCCATCTACATCACTCACATCCCTCCGCATAATTTGTTACATACCCAGTAATCGCCTTTATAGTCCACCCAGTTACGGGTGACGTTTGACGAAACCAAAGTACATAACTCCTTATGTAGGGAACTATGGTGACTTCAGGTCTAAGGACTAATAGTCATACTAATAGTCACATGAGAAAGTATATGACACTCATATAACGATCCATGATACTTTCTCATGGTGGGTCATTCAGTATACATTCTCCAATGCATACTCATGTGTCAACTTGATATCTCATATCCATGACTTGTGAGATCAAGTCATCGTGTTGACCTACATGCTAGTCTCTATGCATTAACATTGTCCCTGAATGTTAATACTTGACTAGGAATAATTAAGAGTAGTGTTCTCTATATCATCTCACTATCGATTCAACCAATCGATTGATATAGATATGAACCTACTACCAAGGACGTTATTACACTTAGTTATTTGGCACCAATACAAGTAAGTATAATAACCATAATCAAATGCCTTTATATATATATATGAAATATGATACAATGAGTCCATACAACAACCATCACATGATTGGCTCTAGGGCTCTCACTAACAGTATTCCGGGTCCATCATGTACCTAGGGCTTCTTCCTGCACACTTAATAAGCACATTAGAACCCAATAACACCTTAACTCTCAAACCCCTTGCCATTATCAAAACCCAGGTTCGACTTAGGTGCTGCCTGCACCAACAATATTAATCTTAGTAGGATTCAAAGGTTGATAGCCAATAATCCTTTGGGTTCATTGGTGGTGGAATACTTCCCAACTTTTGAATCTTGCTTGGAAGGTTGGATGACCAAGAGGCCTTTCATGGCCGAGGGGTATAAAGCCAAAAGTATGTTGGAAATGGTTCATTCTGATATGTGTAGTCCTAAGTCTATCCAGGATAGAGGTAGCCTTGAATACTTCGTCTATTTTATAGACGATCATTCAAAGGCATAGGTACATTGACTTGATGCGCCGTAAGTCTGAATCATTGATTAGTTCAAAGAATTCAAGATTAATGTGGAGAAGCATCAGGGTAAAAGTATCTAGGCACTATAATTGGATCGTGGTGACGAATACCTCTTGGGAGAGTTTAGGACCCAACAGAACGGTGTAATAGTGAGAAGGAATATGACTCTTATGGTAATGGTTAGGACAATGATAAGCTGCTCTGAGTTTCTGGATTCGTTCTGGGGATATGCTCTGGAAACGGCAGCGTACATACTTGATACCATCTAGGTCAGTACCTTCTACTCCCATAGAAGTGTGGACTGGGCAAAAGCCTAGTCTAAGACATATTCGGATTTGGGGTAGCTCAGCACATGTGCTGAGAGGGGATACTAATAAGTTGGAATCTCATGCGCTTGTTCGTAGGCTATCCTAGGGGAACGAAAGGTGGTTCTATAGTCCTAAGGATCATAGGGTCATCGTTAGCACGAATGACTGATTCATAGAAGAAGACTATATGATGAATCACAGACCCATGAATAAAATTATTCTTAAGGAATTAAAAGGGGATATTCTGACCTTATTACCAACTATACAAGAGGACATACCACAAGTCACTGCACTGCGTGCCATAGATGGAACACAGGTGGTACCTCATCGTAGTAGGAGGGTTGTTAGTCAACCTGAAGGATTCATGTTCTTGGGAGAGTCATTAGACTTGGTCCCTAGCGACCATGAATCAAGATCCTTAGACCTATGATGAGGAACATTCGCTTTGATAAGATAATTCAGTCATATGGGTTTGTTCAAAGGCTGAATGAGATCTATGTATATTAGGTATGTGACAAAAACGTAGTGGTATTCTTGTACTATATGTAGATAATATTTTGTTGATTGGAAACAATAACAAAGTATTATCAGACGTAAGGGTATGGTTGTCCAAGAAGTTTGATATGAAGGACTTGAGAAAAGCGGAACACATCCTTGGGATCAAAGTTGTAAGGGATCACTAGAAAAGGATGTTGTGCTTATCTCAAGCTTCATACAAAGACATTGTCCTAGCTCGTTATAGCATTAAAACTCCAAGAAAGGTTTTGTACTTTTCAGCCATGGAGTACCTCTATTTAAGGAGATGTGTCCTAAAACATCAAAGGAGATAGAGGAGATAAAGGCGGTTACTTATACATCGGCTGTAGGAAGCCTCATGATATGATATGTTGTATACGAGACCGAATATCTGCTTTGCCATGGGAATGGATAGCAGATATCAGACTAACTCAGGTCAAGGAAATTGGACTGTAGTAAAAGCATATATTAGTGCCTGAGAAGGACTAGGGATTATATGCTTGTTTACCGGGCAGACCAATTATTCCCTATGGGTTATACGGATACAGACTTCCAACTAGATAGGGGCAAATATAAGTATTCCTCGAGATTTTGTGTTTACTTTAGGAGGTGTAACCATAGTTTGGAGGAGTGTCGCGCAACGGTTGCGTGGCGGACTCCACCATGGAAGCTGAGCATGTGGCATCCTCTGAGGCAGCCAAAGGAAGCTGTATGGTTCAGGAACCTCAAGATAGACTTGAAGTGATTCCTGGTTTACTAAGAGCTATCACATTTTGTTGTGATAACAGTGGTGCAGTTGCAAACTCGAATGAACCACGAGTCTATAAGATGAGTAAACACATAGAGCGCAAGTACCACCCTAGTGAGGAAAAGCTATTGTTGCCTAGATTACATCAGAGGACTGCCTGGGTAGATCTTTTAACTAAGGCCTTGAAAGCGAAAGCTTTTGGGCAGGTAGAGGATAAGGGAGTTAGATGTATGACATTTTAAAGACAGCACAGTCTTGTAGTATAAGTGGGAGATTGTTAGAATGTATACTAAAAGTCTTGCTTTTGTATAAGAACATTTATGTTTTGAAAGAAAATCACATAATCACTAATGCATGTTTATACTAGTATAAGCATAAAAGTCTGATACATTGTATTGTAGATAACATGGTGTGTGGTGACTCACAGAAAATCATGTTACCAGTCCCATGCAGAGTATAAGTAGAGGCTCACAACCGAGATGGAGATGGACAAACCATCGGGATAGTTGTAGTGTAATTAGGTGTGGTTTATCTTGACTATAGAATTATACTAGTGCACTTTGTGTGCATTGAGCAGGACCAACATAGAGGTGATCCAATTTATATTGACTTAATAATTGGATCAGACCTCGGTTATATTATAGAGTACATGCTCTGAATCCCGATATAGTAACGTGCACATGTACTTAATAGTTGTTTCTTTGATTTACCAAAGGGCGAGATTTATTCTGCTAAATAGATAGGTCCGGTAAGTTGGTAAATAATATTATTTACATGGTGTGCCGTTGATTATAGACGAAATCCATGTCCTAGTGAGTCGGGATGATGATGCCCCCTTGATGAGCTCATAAGGTTGATCATGTTAAATCGTACAAGTGGACTATGGTCCAACATGATGATATGGACGAATGGTACTAGTCAGGAGTTAAAGGTTGATTAATTAAAATTGTCAATAATTTAAATTAATCAGCGGGCATACGATATCATAAACATGGGGAGATGGATGTACTCATAATAGGTGGATCCCATATGTAAATATGGGGGTTGGTGAGGTGATTCAGTGAAGGGCCTTTAGTGGAATGGTTCTTCATTAATGGATCGGGTTTGGATCCATTAGTAGGCCAAGACCCAACTCCTCCTCATGACCCCTATTATAGCCCTATATATACCCCATGGGAGTCATGAAACCAAGGCTAATGAATGAGAATTAATCCAATTATTCATCTAACAAGCCAAAAACCAAAACCCTCTCTCCCTTCTCTCTCCTAGGGTTGCGGCAACCCTTCTTGCAGCCGGTGGCAACAAGGAGAAGAAGGAGAAGGTAGAGAGCTCTTCTCCTCAGTTTCTTCTTCCTCTCTTCTCTCCTTTGGCCGGAGCACTCCCTGAGCTAGCTGGATCCGGCAGAACAAAAGGGAAAAGGGCGTGGGTTGTGGTGTTTGTCGCCGCAACTTGGAAGAAGAAGAAGGAGGAGTTAGGTTTCGGTTTTCTTCACCCTCTTCCTCTTCCTTTGCTGGCTGGAAGCTTCTTGGAGCAAGGAGCAGGTTTCAGCAGGGAGAAGAGGTGGTCGGCAGCCGGAAAACAAGGAATCTTCCTTGTTGGCGCCGGCGGGTTTGATGAAGAAGAGTAGGTGGCCAGAGGGTTTGTTTAGGAAGAGAAAGAGCTCATTTTTCTCTTCATCTTCTTCCTCTTCATCTTCCTTAGCATCCTCTCCGGTGATCCCTTGTGGGTGGCACCCCTTGGTGGCTTGGAGTGGCCGGCGGCTCAAGGTGGGAGAGGAATTGGTGGCCGGCGGTAACTCTAGTTCTAGGGTTTGTTTGGCACGTGGAAGAAGGAAGAAGAAGGGATTAATTGGAAGGCCTTGGTGACTCTGGGTCTTGGTTGATCGTCGCCCACATATCGTCTAAGAGGGAAGGGTCATACGATAGAAAATCATGAGGTAAAAGAAGAGGTATATCTCTCTTTGGCTCCTTCGTTTATTCTATCTTTTTATGTGATATTCTTATTATTGATGTGTGTCTTTTATTAATTATCATGGTTTAATTATTTGTTAATTAATGTTGATAATTAATTATGTCATGGACCCCGATAATAAACACAAAAATCGGCTATCCGCTCGTCTTCTTTTCCGCGACCAATTGGTTAGGTGAGTTACAAGGCCTTGCCTTCAAGTTTGGCTAAGTTGTAACTCGAACCAATTAGTACGATGACGAGATGGTCGTTTGGGAGATAGGTCTCCATTCAGATTAAATTTTTAATCCATAGACATGGAGAAGTCTCTCATGGATGACTAGGTATTTGCTTAGGAAGCCCACCAAGTCATACCACTATTCACCTATCATAAATTGCTACTGATTAAGCATCTTGTCATCAGATATCTATTAAAGGCACAATACCAACCTCTGAAATATGATCACAAACAAGCTCCTGCTCCCAAATCAGAGCCACAGGAGATTTCCAACCCAACTAGGAAGCCTCCCACTTACAAACCTCTCATAGTGACAGAAAATGGGTACCGACCACTACTACCCTATCCAGAATATCCTGAATTCCCACTCAACTGTGATCAGAGCTCAAAGGTAACATTCAAAATAGAAGAACCATACCTAGCAGCACCGGTGACCCTCCTCAACTCTCGCGATCAACAGGGAATTCAACAAGTTCTACAATTCCATTTAAAATAGGAATCAAAACCAATTGTAAAACTTAAATCAAGCTTGAAACCTCATCCTATTCTTATAGATTCAATCAAACTGGTCCAAATCCAAAAACTAATACAAGGTCAAACTTAGATAATGCTCCTAACATTTGATTCATGGCCACAAAACGATTGCGATCAGAAAGAACAAGTAGGGATCACCTCGAGCCCTAATCCAGTGCACACTGCTCCTCGATCCTTGGTTCAGATCCATCTCCTCACCGTTCGTCGATGGTAAGCCCCAAACATTGGTCGGATATTGGTGCTCACGATCCAAGATCGACCTCCAGAACTCCCTTTGTGAGATGGACTCAGTCGGCAACAACAATGTTGGCGACCAAGGATAGCTCAGGTCATTTGATCTCAGAGAAAAGAGGGAACACTCTCAAATGGAATGGAGCGACGGAGAAGAAGAAGGAAGAAGAAATCGGTGTCGAGTTAGGGGTTCGGCGGCGATTAGGGCTCGCGAAGAAAGGTGAGAAGAGAAGGGATCGAGGGAGAAGGGAGTCGGTGTGTGCTGCTGCGGGCGAAGGGATGGGGAAGGAAGAGAACTTATAAAGGATGGCGTTTCCATAGAAAAATCCCTTAAACCCCTGAATTCCAAATCATGATCTTAGGGTAAGGGTTTTAGTAGTTTAAACTCTCTCAATTTGTGAAATCCACCTCAAGTCTCTAGGGTTAGATCATTTATCCTCTTAGCCCCTTAGATGCCAAAATTGAAACCAGTCTCATGTTTAAAGATATATTTTTAGTTTAGCCCCTGAGGGATAAGTGCTAAGCAAATTAACCCTTCGTAGTTTAGGAATTCACCTTAAACTTTTTTCCCCAAGTCCGATAAGCCCTAAATCTTTCATATGAATTTTTCTGAAAATTTATTCTACCAATTTCTAATTTGTCGTAGTTAACATTATGTGTATTTGATTGGATAACCAAGAGGGTGCATCTGGACTTATGATTGGCATTGATGTGAATTACTTACGAGACTAGACCACCTACATGTGGAAGATGTCGAGGATAACCTCTGAGGTATATTAGGTTACGAGGCAAAGACTAGTCGACTTGCCTGTTGATGTTCTATCCTATGTGAGAGTTTGACTCATAGACCTGTCATACGTGTTAGATATTCTTGATGATACATCAATATACATGACCCATAGGGACACGACGGATGTGGTGTTAACTAATTAACATCTTTGAGATCCGACCGTGATTGAGTGGATGTCATAATAGAGGGTCTTCAAGTGGCAAACCGTCGATTATGAATCGAGGGTAGTCACATACTAACCTTCGAACTAACTCTCATGGGATTTCGTTGGCACCAGGGATGATGGGAATTTAGTTATCTCTACACTTTAGGCTAGAGACTCCTATCCCGTGGATGTCAAGACTTTCTACTATCACAGATCAGAGCCAATGACAATGGTAGCCCTCAACTCTCGGACGTTTCCATTGTCCAAGAAGTTTTAGATATATTTTCGAAGGAGCTTCCTGGATTGCCTACCAAGAGGCAAGTGGGGTTCATGATTGAGCTAATTTCGGAAATAGCACCGGCAACAAAGGTTCCATATCATATGACACCTAAAGAGTAGGACGAGAAGTCCAGCTACAAGAGTGGTTGGATTCGACATCCATTCATTCTAGCTTTTCTTTGCCAAGAGCCTCAGTGTATTCATGAAGAAAAAGGGCATATCCATGAGGTTGAGCATCAACTATAGGTAATTGAATGCAGTGACCATCAAGAACAAATATCCCATATCATGGATTGAGGATTTATTCGATCAGCTAAAGGATACATCAGTGCATTCCAAGATTGACTTGTGCTTAAGCAATCAACAGTTGAGAGTCAGAGACTCAGATATCCAGAAGATAATTTTTTGCACACAGTACGGACATAATGAGTTTTTGGTAATTCCATTTGGACTTGCCAATGCTCCTGCAGTATTCATGGAACTGATGAACTAGGTATTTTTGGAGTACTTGGATTAGATTGTTATCGTCTTCATTGACGACATTTTTGTTAGGATCTTACCGATAAGCTAGAGGGGGGGGGTGAATAGCTTTTTCTCGATTTTTCTACCTACAACATTAGCGTGCACAAGAGGAAATAATAAATACAAAACAGAAACAACACTAACACCAACCGTTTACATGGTTCGGAGATGAAACTCCTACTCCACGGCTGTCCGTAAGGTGGACGATCCCAATCCTTCGGTGGATGATTCCCCGAAGCACCTCCGGCTAGCTCTTGTGGCTCCTTATGGGTGGAGAAATCTCGCCACAACCTAGGACAATCCCTGAGCAATACTAGGCTACTAACAAGCTTTAACCAAGCAAGTTTTGCTAAGAAGAAACATCCATAAATGAGCTCCCTTAAATAGAGCTCGAGGCTGATATGACCGTTACCAGTCGACTGGTCCAGCACCAGTCGTTTGGTCCACTCTGAATTCGAATATCGCTGCCTGACCTTTCAAATTTTGGTCATCATCAGTCGACTAGTCCTGGACCAGTCAACTGGTCCACTCTGAATTCGAATATCGTTGCCTGACCTTTCGAATTTTGGTCATCATCAGTCGACTGGTCCTGGACCAGTCGACTGATCTTACTGTGAACCCTATCAGTCGACTGGTCCTTCACTAGTCGACTGGTCCACTGCCTATGTCTAGGGTTACCCTTCCCGAGTACATTTCTCTCAGCACTCGAACCCTCACGACTTAGCCCCCCCCCCCCCCCCCCCCGAGTACAATTCCCTCAGCACTCGGAACCTCATGACCTGGTTGACTCTTCATCCAACAGCCTCGATCTGTTGCCTTCAAGCCCTCTTCGACTTTGGCTCCCGTCCCTCAGATGCGCACACAGGCCCTCGGCTTGCCTCCATGCCATCCTTCACGCATGCCTTGAAGTCCGCTTCCCTCAGCTCATCGTTCCTGCTCCAGCAGCCTTGACCTATTGCCTTCAAGACCTCTTCGACTTTGGCCCTCGTTCTTCAGATGCACACACAAGCCCTCGGCTTGCCTCCATGTCATCCTTCACATATGCTTCGAAGTCCGCTTCCCTCGGCTCATCATCCCTGCTTTGTCCATGGTCCCTCGGATGCGCACACAAGCCCACGGCTTGCCTCTATGCCACCCTTCACCATACCCGAAGACATCCAACCAAGTTTATGTGTATCCTGCAATCCTGCACACTCACATACACATATTAGATCAATATGAACCCCTAACTTAATCATATAGACATACACATCAAAACCCATGATCCTCCAAATCATACTTGGGTCGATTGCCCCAACAATTTTCATATACACTTGTTCTGTGGAAGAGCATGAGAAGAACTATTTGATTCATGACCTAAACCTTGCTGCTATCATCTTCGCTCTGAAAATATAGAGGCACATTTGTACAACATCACTTTTGACTATAAGAGTCTCAGGTATCTGTTCACCCAGAAGGAGCTAAATCTCCGACAAAGGAGATAGATAGATTTCCTAAAGGATTACGACTGTACCATTAGCTATCATTTAGGGAAAACTAATGTGGTAGCAGATGCACTGAGCAGAAAGTCTGGAGGTGTTCTGGCTTGTCACAAAGTGCAAGTCATAGAGTTAGTTTAGGATTTCTCAAAGTTGGAACTCGAGAAGTAGCCTCATATTGAAAGTGGTTTGCTAGTAACGATGGTTCCTCAATAATCGATCAAAATGAGGATATGAGAGACTTGCTAGCGATCAACATCTGTAGTTCCTCGACAATCATGTAGCCTTAGGGCAGCAGATTGATTTCACATGAGACATCGAGGGTATTCTATATTTCTGGAGAAGATTATGCATACTCGAGACGCATCTAGTTCCGGAGGAGCTACTTCAGGAGACACATCACTCATGTTTCAGAATTCATTTGAGCGGGGCCCGTATACATCAGGATTTGAGGTGTTCCTATTGGTGGAACAGTATGAAGAAAGACATAGCAGATTTCATAGCGAGATATTTGATAAGCTAGCAGGTGAATGCTGAGCACGAGAGACCAGCTAGATTATTGTAGACGATCCTTATTCCCAAGTGAAAATGGGAGCACATTACCATGGACTTTATCATGGGATTACTGAAGGCTCGGGAGGACACAACGTGATTTGGGTGATCGTTGATCAATTAACCAAATATGTGCATTTTCAATCAATCTAGAGGAACGATTCTCTAGATAGACTGCTAAGTATACTGCCGAGAGATCATAAGATTACTTGGTATTCCTCTGAGCATCATATCAGACAATGACGCACAGTTCACTTCTGGATTTTGGCGGAGTATGTAGAAGGTCATGGGTATAGAGCTTCGGTTCAGTATAGTTGTCCATCCGTGGACAAATGGACAGTCAGAGTGTACCATTCAATCATTAGAGGATTTTTGGAGGTCTTGCGTTATGAACATTGGAGCCAGTTGGGTGGACCACCTTCACTTAGTGGTATGTTAGCTATGTGATATATTGGGTTTTTCCAGTTTTTGAAGAGGATTGAAGTTGTAACTTACCGCTTGGTATTACCATCATCTCTCGCTGGCGTACACGATGTGTTTCATGTGTCCATGCTGAGGAGATATGTGCTAGACCATACACATGTGTTATTAGATGTATCGAACTCGCTGCAGCCTAATGCGACCTACGAGGAGATACCCGTGCAGATTTTGGGACATAAAGAGTGTCATTTGCGGAATAAGACCATCTGTCTAGTCAAAGCCAGATGGCTACACTATTCTGATGCGAAGGCAACTTGGAAGCTCAAGGATACGATTAGAGTTCGCTACCGTCACTTATTTACTTGAGATATATACATGTGAGTTGTTTTCATTCAGTATTGTATTGTCAAATGTAGATAACAAAATTTGGAGATCAAGTTTTTGTCAGTGGAAGAGAATATTAGATACGACAATTTGGATATCCGACCCAAAATTTTTTTTTTGAGAATTTTACTCCGAACAAAATTAGGGTTACTGGAACCTCAAAGGAGGTATAAAAGGATAAGGTTGGGCTTACCAATAAGTTTGAGGTTTTAATGACTTAATATTAAACTTAGGAGGATTTAATGGACTTTAAACTTAAGTTAAGGGGCTCATTTGTTAAGTGACCCTTTATTAGGGCTATAAATAACCCAACTCCATGTGCTTATTTGCAAATGTCCATCACATAAACCTCCTCACCCCTTTCTTTCTCAACCCGCAACCATTCTGCCGAGTTCTCATCCCGATCGCGATCTACTCGCCCCTTCTACCTTTTCCTCTCCCTCGTGATCTCGAGAGTTCTCTTCCTCCTCTGCACCGGGTTGGAGTTGTGAAGAGGGTGTATCCTCTATGTCTAGGGCAGGTGACAACATCTATTTCCCTTTGAGGATCGATGCAGAATCGGGGAGTTTAGGGAGGGGGCGACCTCCGGCAAGGTGGAGTCGTACCGAGCTCTTTGAGCATATCGAAACTGCTTCTTGGCTGAAACTTCTACCCTCAGAAGCTGTGCTTGTTTCTTTATCAAATCTGATCAGGGGAGCTATCGCCGACCACCATACAAGTAGATCCATTAGTTTGGTTAGATCTCCGAATGTTATTGGAAATGGATCGGAAGGTGTAATGGATATATTTTGTGTTGGCGTAATTGTTTCTTGTTGCAGTTTAATCAGGGGCTTGTCTTCTATTTCTAGCGATCTTCGTTTCAATCGGATTTGAGCAGAGAATTGCTATGCTGACACCAAATCAATGTAAGCAGGGTCTGATGTTGAGTTTGGATCATTACCTAGGACTTTATTTCTGATAGAGATGATTGGATTTGCTCGGATTTATTTGTTGATAATAGAACATGTTAAGGATCATTTCTATTTTGTGTCATATTCATCATGCGTAGTGTTGGTTCTGTTTTTGATTTTTTCTCTGGATTTTTCGTGGGTCTATTTTGGAGAAATTGGCAATAATGTGTTACCAATTGAGCTATGATCCTAGTTGCCATGAGAGTTTGAAATGGTGGTTTTAGGTTGGGGATTTCTCTGTTTTAGAATTCTACCATGAGCTCAGTTTGGAAGGGGCATGTTTACTTTGATAGGGATGATTTGATTATATGATTGATTTTAAGGTTTTGTTTTAGTGCTTGGTTTTGGGTTCTCCACTTGTGTGAGCTGCTAGTTTTGGAAGAACAATCTATTCTGCGATGGGCTTGGAGTGGTAGTGAGTTCAAGTGTTGGAGCTTCATGTGGGTATTGTTGTGTGTTAGCCTTATCTATTGTGCTTGTGCGAAACTATTGTTGTGAACCTTAGTGTCACGTATGCATTGAGTTTTGGATTTTTGTTTAGCTCATGTATGAACTTAATGATGAATAGCTTAGATCAATTTGGAATTGATCCTGTTTTTAAAGTTTGGCTGTGAGCAAGAAGTGGAGATAGCTATGTTTTGGATCTAGGGCTTTTAATGAGTTTGGGTTAAGTTTGGGTTAAACCTAAATTGAACCATGGTTTGGTTTAAACAGAAAACTATCACTAATTAAGTCTTATTAGTGATCATGACCATAGAAGAATTTTTCATTAGGCTCATGGTATGTTTTAGCTAGATATCATTTATTGTGATAACTAATACTATGCCTATGATACAGGACATGGACATAGCTATTTTGCTAAGGATATTATTTTGGACGAGAGGTTCTCGTCACTTTTAGACTACTACATCGGAGGAGGGTACCTCTTCCCTTGTCTCTTTGGATATTCCTTTGTTATGCATGGCTTATTTCTGGTTTGAATTAGGAATATTGTTTTTTATCTGCTTTTGTATATCTCAGTACATGATACTTATTTGCTTGCACTTTGATATACTCGGATTCATGTCAATACAATCTCTTGCTTGATAGTCCTACTCTCTAGAGTACGCACGAGTGATCGTGTGCATGGGGGATGTGATAGGACACATCATACCTGACATTAGTATTAGGTCATGATTCATATTTTCTAACCTGTGCATGTTATATTATTGATAGGATGATTATCTGGTGGGTATTTGCCTAGGATTTTATTTCTGATAGAGATGATTGGTTTTGTTGGTGCATGATGCATCAGTGATGTCCTCCTCTAAGCGTTTCAATGTTTGACAATATGCTTAAGTCAGTGATACATTGAACAAGGGAAGGGTGAGTGCAGAATAGAGTACTAAAGTGAACCTAAGCCCTAGTTAACCTAGGCACTAAGACCTGGTGATTGAAGCTGGGCACAAAGTCCTGGTGAGTGAAGCTAGGCACTAAGACCTGGTGAGTGAAGCTGGGCACGAAGACCTGGTGAGTGAAGCTGGGCACGAAGACCTGGTTCGAGGAATTGGGCACGAAGTCCTGGCTGAGGGTTGGGCATCGAAGTCCTGGACCTAGGGTTTGGGCACGAAGTCTTGGTCCGAGGGATTGAGCAAATTAGCTGAGCGAAAACTAAGGATAGAGACGGGTCGAGGGTCGGACGTCTTGAGATCCGAGAGTATCGAAGGCTAAGCAAAAGTCCACTGGAATGGACTGGGTGGCAACTGTCTCCTGAGCGGAGTAGGTTGAAGGCGCGTTCCCGAGGGTCGGAACTTAGGCGTCGGTTCGACCTAGGGTTTCGTAGAAATCCGAAGTCAGAACCAAATCCTTAAGGTTAAGATTATCTGCATGTTTGTCTTGTCTTTGATTGTATTGTAGGTACCTAAAATTTGGAAACAAAGCAGGCAAACAAACACAAGCGACCTGGAAGAAGAGCTCTAGGGCGCCTGTATTGAAACAGGCGCCCTAGAGAAACAGGGCGCCCTTGATGGGCAGCCACCTCCCAGGCGGCTGTTAACACAGGCGCCTGAGAGCTCCCAGGCGCCCTACATGTCTAGGGCGCCCTGGATGAAGCCTTTATCCATAGTAGCGAGTTCGGCGCGAGGATGGAGTTTGACCAAGCTATATGAGGCGCCTCATTGATCACAGGAGCCCCAATGAAGCCTATAAAAGGGGCTTCGACCCCTCAGCTCAAAACACAACTTCCAAGATCATTCTGACCTTTCTGACTGACGACAAATCGCTAACGACGAGACTCTGCGACCAAGGAAGCTCCGGGAGGAAGTGCGCGGCACTTCGGAGTTCCAGATCGATCGTGTCTTCGACTCTTGTATTTAGTTTGATTTACTTTACGCACGTAATTTCTTTATATTTGTGATTGTAAATCTTGCACTGTAAGACGAGTTTCTCCGCCTCCGAAAAGTTCGGAAAGGAGACCATTAGTGGACAGGCATTCCCGTGCTTAGGCCTTGGATGTATTGACCCTGGGGGGTTGGGAACCAAGTAAATCCCGTGTGCATTCTGAGTCATGTCGTCTTTTATTTTTCTGTGTTATTTTCTGCTGTGCTACTAACTCTTTGATTAGAACGAATTTCGAAAGTCTATGAAAGATAAATTTCTGCGAGAAGTTTTTACGGTCGATATTCACCCCCTCTCTATCGACGGCACCGGTCCAACAAGTGGTATCAGAGCCAGATCGCTCATCACCGGATTAACCGCCGACGGAGCAAAGACGCCAGGAGTTGAGGGGGAGCCCAGGGGTGAATTAGGTACATTTATTTTTAATGTCAAAATTTAAGTTTCATATTACGTGTTTCAGGTGCAGGGAGAGAGGACACTATAAAAATCAGTGTCCTACTCGTAGACTTAAACTTCACCACCGGAAGCAAAGCAGGCACCAGCGCCCACAGTCCGGCGAGATAAAAGTCAAATACGGTGCTTCAAATGCGAAAAGTACGGACACTACAAAAATAAGTGTCCGGCAAAGGTACGCAAGATTTACGTTTCGAAAAATTTTCAAATTCCTGCACCGTCATATGATAAGTTAGGTAATTTTTCTGAAAAATTAAAATTACTGCATAGTCAAATTAACTTTTTGCATGCTCAATTAGAAAATGTAAATATTGCTAAAATATCAGAAATTAATTGTTTAATCCTTAATGTCAATTCAATAATTTCTAAGATAAATTCTGATAATTTTAATTCTTTTAATTCTGATAAATTTAATGACAATACTGAAATTATTAATGATAATACTGAAATTAACTCTGAAATTATTGAGAATAATTTTAAAATTCTTAAAGATAATCCTGAAATTCACTCTGAAATTATTGAGGATAATTTTGAAATTCTTAAAGATAATATTGAAATTACCTCTGAAATTATTAAGGATAATCCTGAAATTAACTCTGAAATTATTGAGGATAATTTTGAAATTCTTAAGGATAATCTTGAAATCAACTCTGAAATTATTGAGGATAATTCTAAACTTAATTCTTCGGATATTTCTGAGAGATAGTGGAGATGAAATCTTCTTAGATGATAATTTAATTATCAAATTTTTAGATAATATTGAAGATAATTACAAAACATTAACTAGTGACCCAATTTACTCCACCTACTATAAGAATATTGAAGGATGTGATTTTAATGATAAGGATGAGGAGGAAACTGAATTTTTTGAGATCAAGGCTATAGTTAATAAAATTTACAAAAAGTCAAACAAATCAAAGTTGTTAGAAAAACTCAAAAAATTAAATAAAGGAGAAATAGTAAAGGAATCAGATAATTTCGAAATAATGAAAATGATGAAATTAAACCCACATCTTTTAACCAACCCAGAAATTTTGAAACTTAAATCAAGATAAATCTTAAAAACATTAATTAAATTTTTAAACATAAATTTAATCCTTTATTTAACATCAATTAATTCTTAATTTTAATTAATCCTTAATTTAAATTTTAATTCTTAATTAATTAATCCTAAATTAATTTTAAATTAAATCTTAATTAATTAATTCTTAATTAATTTAATTTTAATTTAATTCTTATTAAATTTAATTAATTCTTAATTAATTTTAATTAATTCAACTTCAAGTAATTAATTTAACTTTAATTAACTCTTAATTATTTAAACTTTAATTAATCTTTAATTATTTCAACTTTAATTAATCTTTAATTATTTGAACCTTAATTAATCTTTATTTATTTCAAACTTAATTAATCTTTAATTATTTCAATCTTAATTAATCCTTAATTATTTCAACCGTAATTAATCTTCAATTATATCAACCTCAATTAATTCTTAATCTAATTAAATCTTAATTAATTCAACTTCAATTAAATATTAATTCAACCCTTAATTAAATTAATTCATATCCAATTAAATCTTAATTAAATTAATAAATTCAATTAATTCTTAATTAATTTAACATCAATTAAATCTTAATAAACTGCAACCAAATAATATCCTACCCAACTGAATTCCCCAACTAAATAATAACAAATATGTCAAAATGGGTTGACATATTCGCGGGTTCACACGACATGTATCAAATCGGGAATTTGATATATTTTTAGAAACTTAATTAAATGTCGTGACTTATTTGAATCATGCATTAATGTCATGTACATGCATCTGCTATTTCTTTAAAATTTATGTCATGTCATTCATATTTAATTTTATGCATGATTTAGAACGGTTATAGGAGAAAGACTAGTTGATACTTGAACAACCTAGTATTAGGTGGAGGTGAGATGATAGTACGTTAGGGAAGCCCTTCTAATAAGGTCAAATAAGGTAAGGTGTACCCTACTTGGTCTGTTTAGTCTGATGGAACTAGCCGAAGCTACCGATCCAAAACCTAAACTAGTTAGACCAAAATTTTTCAAGAAGTAATTTAAAAATGAATTTTCGGTAAAAGGCTTTGTCAAGGAAAGGGTTGTTGCTCCAATAAGGCTACAGCCAAAGAAGGCCTCTGTGTCTCGCCAAGACCTAGAAGCCGATTACCGAAAATCAAATTCACTTTACTATTTGATAAATTTAAATCTAACACAAGTTTTGATTAAATCTTAGATTTCATAATAAATTGAGAAAAATTATTCAAGCATCTCACAATGCACCCATAAGACAACTATGCTTGCTTGTACTGAGACATCTAGAATGGGTGAGATGTTAAGGACTAGTAAATTGAAAAATTATTTTCCAAAATTCTTAGAATATTTTTCTAAAAATTTATTTTCAAAATAGTACTTTAACATAATAATGTTTTTATGGATTTCATGCATGTCTGATTGCTTATATATGATAGATTTTCAAAATTACATTATTTTTAAAAATTGTTTGACCTACACAATTAGACATAAGTCCCTTAGGTCAACACTAAAGTCCCTTAAGGCACTTAGATAGAGTCAAATGGTGTTGGATATAGGGGGAGGGTTTTTCTTGATTTTTTTTTTAACTGTGCTTTACAAATCACTATCACTAATATTTTTTGAAAACTGTGCTTAACAAATCACTATCACTTATGCTTTTCGAAAACTGTGCCTGACAAATTACCTTCATTTCAAAATATGTTTTTCAAATACTCATTTTTTTTTTCCAAAATGTCAATATTTCAAAGAGCATTCTAAAAATTGTGCTTATTTCTCTTTTGATCTTGATAACCCGTAAAGACACAGAGGAAAGTCTACCTCATGATCTACAAAGACCCCTAGGATATGTCAAATTTAGGGGGAGTCTAAGTCAAAAGAAAATTCTCGGACAAGTATTTTTCTTCAAAAAAAATTTTTGGCAATTATTTTTGAAATTATTAGATAATTCTTTTGATCTAAAATCAAACCCTAAAGACTCATAGGAAGAATACTTATGGTCAACAAGCTTCCTAAGACTGAGTCAAGCTTAGGGGAAGGTCAAAATGAAAGAATTATTGAACATTTCAAAATAATATATTTTTATGCACTGTATTTTTTTTAAATCCTTTTGAAAACATAAGGAATTTTTTAAATACTGTCTTCTTTTATGAAAATATGATACTATCACTTTCAAATTTTTTTTGTTTATAAAATTCCTTTGGAAAATAATATTTACTTAAGTTTGAAGAATTTCTAGGACACATAGGGAAATGTCCTTATAGTTAACAAGGTTTCCTAGGATTGTGTTAGACTGGAAAGGAAACCAAGTCAAGTAAAATATTATGTTTTCAAATATCCTTCAAAAATGCATGATAGTTTTCAAAAAGTACTTGCATTGTTTTCAAAAATCAATGTCTTAAAAGTACTTGCATTGTTTTCAAAAATCAATATGTCTCAAAAGTACTTGCATTTTTTAAAATGATCAAAATATTTTCAAAATATCATAATATTTTTTCAATGTACTAATAGTTTCAAAAGAACTTATACTTTTTTTTAAAAAAAAGCTCAATATATTTTTCAAAAGTACTTGCATTTCTCAAAAAATCTCAATAGATCGTTCAAAAGTACTTACATTTTTTTTAAAACAAAAGTTCAAAATATTTTTCAAAGTTTTTTTTGGTACAAACTTTTTAAAGGAAAAATATCTTTCAAAATACAAGTTTCTGCACAATATGTTTCAAAGTATTCTGTTAAAGTGCAAAAAAATCTCTAAGTGAAATTTTTTTCCGAAAAGTGCATATTTTTCTAAGTAAAAATCTTTCATGGATGCAATTCCTTTTGAGAATCTTTCTCAATTGGATATTTTTTCTAAGACAAAATTTTTTCTAAGTCTTCTGAAAGTACAAATTCTTTTTGCAGTATGTTTCAAAGTGTAATCTTTTGGTGCAATTGTTTTTTTTTGCTCTTTGCTGTGCTTTCAAAGATTTATACTAAGTCCTTTCAAAAGGAAATTTTTTTCATTGTTGGTGCAAATGTTTTTTGATTTTTAATGTATGACAAAGGGGGAGAGTGCGCTTAAGTTAGAAATTTTTTATTTTTTATTCCCAAAGGATCAAAATTTATTTTCAAAACTTATATTTTTTTTAGGGATTATAATTTAGCCCTTTCAACCAATCTAACTTAAGATATTATCAAACATCAAAAAGGGGGAGATTGTTGGTGCAAGATGCATCAGTGATGTCCTCCTCTAAGCGTTTCAATGTTTGACAATATGCTTAAGTCAGTGATACATTGAACAAGGGAAGGGTGAGTGAAGAAAAGAGTACCAAAGTGAACCAAAGTCCTAGTTAACCTAGGCACTAAGACATGGTGAGTGAAGCCGGGCTCAAAGTCCTAGTGAGTGAAGCTGGGCACTAAGACCTGGTGAGTGAAGCTAGGCACAAAGACCTAGTGAGTGAAGCTAGGCACGAAGACCTGGTGAGTGATGCTGGGCACGAAGACCAGGTTCGAGGAATTGGGCACGAAGTCCAGCCGAGGTTTGGGCAACGAAAATCTTGGACCTAGGGTTTGGGCACGAAGTCTTGGTCCAAGGGATTGAGCAACATAGCTGAACGATGACTAAGGATAGAGACGGGTTGAGGGTCAGACGTCTTGAGATCCGAGAGTATTGAAGGCTAAGCAAAAGTCTACCCAAATGGACTGGGTGGCAACCGTCTACTGAGAGGAGTAGGTTGAAGGCGCGTTCTCGGGGTTGGGAACTTAGGCGTTGGTTCGACCTAGGGTTTCGTGGAAATCTGAAGTCAGAACCAAGTCCTTAAGGTTAAGATTATCTGCATGTTTGTCTTGTCTTTGATTGTATTGTAGGTACCTAAAAGTTGAAAATAAGGCAGGCAAACAAACACAAGCAACCTAGAAGAAGAGCTCTAGGGCCCCTGTATTGAAACAGGCGCCCCGAGCAACAGGGTGCCCTTGGTGGGCAACCACCTCCCAGGCGCCTATTAACACAGGCGCCTGAGAGCTCACAGGTGCCCTACATGGCTAGGGCGCCCTGGATGAACCCTTTATCCACAACTGCGAGTTCGGCTCGAGGATGGAGTTTGACCAAGCTATATGAGGCGCCTCATTGATCACTGGCGCCCCAATGAAGCCTATAAAAGGGGCTTCGACCCCTCAGCTCAAAACATAACCTCCAAGATCATTCTGAGCTTTTTGACTGACGACAAAGCTCTAACGATGAGAGTCTGCGACCAAGGAAGCTCTGGGAGGAAGTGCACGGCACTCGGAGTTCCCGATTGGCTGAATCTTCGACTCTTGTATTTAGTTTGATTTACTTTACGCATGTAATTTCTTTATATTTGTGATTGTAAATCTTGCACTGTAAGATAGGTTTCTCCGCCTCTGGAATGTCCAGAAAGGAGACCATTAGTGGACGGGTGTTCCCGTGCTTAGGCTTTGGATGTACTGACCCTGGGGGTTGGGAACCAAGTAAATACCGTGTGCATTCTGAGTCGTGTCGTCTTTTTTTTCTGTGTTATTTTTCCCTGTGCTACTAACTCTTTGATTAGAATGAATTTCAAAAGTCTACGAAAGATGAATTTCCGTGAGAAGTTTTTACGGTCGATATTCACCCCCCCCTCTATCGACGGCACCGGTCCAACAGGTTTTGTTCGGATTTATTTGTTGATAACAGAACATGTTATGGATCATTTCTATTTTATGCTATATTCATTATGCGCAGTGTTGGTTATATTTTTGGTTTTTCTCTGATTTGTCGTGGGTCTATTTTAGAGAAATTGGCAATAATGTGTTACCAATTGAGCTATGATCCTCGTTGCCATGAGAGTTTGAAATGGTGGTTTTAGGTTGGGGATCTCTCTGTTATAGCATTCTACCATGAGCTTAGTTTGGAAGGGGCATGTTTACTTTGATAGGGATGATACGGTTATATGATTGATTTTAAGGTTTTATTTTAGAGCTTGATTTTGGGTTCTCTACTTGTGTGGGCTGCTAGTTTTGGAAGAACAATCTATTCAGCGATAGGCTTGGAGTTGTAGTGAGTTCAAGTGTTGGAGCTTCATGTGGGTATTGTTGTGTGTTAGCCTTATCTACTGTGCTTGTGTGAAACTATTGTCGTGAACCTTAGTGTCACATATGCATTGAGTTTTGGATTTTTGTTTTGCTCATGGATGATCTTAATGATGAATAGCTTAGATCAAATTAGAACTAATTAATCCTATTTTTAGAGTTTAGTTGTGAGCAAGAAGTGGAGATAGCTATGTTTTGGATCTAGGGTTTTTAATGACTTTGGGGTAAGTTTGGGTTAAACCTAAATTGGGCGATGGTTTGGAGCATGGGTATTCAGAAGGGTGTGTGTAGTTATTCTGTCAGGTCTCTGCTAGGCCTCTCATTGGTAGTGGTGTCTGGAGCGTGGTAGTAGGTAGAGATCTCTCCTCTTTCAGGTGATACGAGGAGATGAGAGCGATGCTCTCTTATATGACTTGAGGTAGGAGGGTGGTCCTTCGCCAGTATCCTATCCATTTAATCACTTAGGGGCAATAATGGCAGAATGCGTATAGTTGTCAGAACCCTACCCTGGAGTGTGTACTTCGACAACGCCCTCACTTATGACATGTGATGGTAACTAGTTGTCATTAGGGGTAACCATGTCATTGCATCATATGCATATTATGTATTATCGTATTTGATTGTTTTTGCTATACTTGTTTGATCTATGGTTGCTAATATGTTTGACATACATATATAGGAGGTATTTGGCATATAGTTTATGATTTTGCATTGACTCGTGTGGTACGTGTTAGATGTGTATATTAAAAGACTTGCTCTTTTTATATATATGATCATCTGTATTTTGAAAAGAAGAATTACAACAACACAGATGCATATTTATATTAGTATATGCATAAAAGTCCTTTACTTTACATTGTAGATAATATGGTGTGTGGTGACATACAGAAAATCATATTATTAGTTCCTTGCATAGTATAAGTAGAGGCTCACAGCCGAGATGGAATTGGACAAGCCATCAGGATGGTTGTAGTATAATTAGGTGTGGTTTGTCTTGACCATAGAATTACACTAGTGTGCTTTGTGTGCATTGAGTAGGACCAAAACCAGAGGTCATCCAATTTGTACTGACTGAATAATTGGATTGGACCTCGGATTATTATGGAGTACAAGCCCTAAATCTCGATATAATAACGGGCACGTATAGTTAATATTTATTTCTTTGATTTACCAATGAGCGAGATTTATTCTGCTAAATCGATAGACCCGGTATGTTGGGAAATAATATTAATTATATGGAGTGTCATTGATTAATGACAGAATTCTTGTCCTGGTGAGTCGGGATGATGATGCCCTCTTGATGAGCTCATAAGTTTCATCATGTTAAACCCTATAGGTGGATTTGATCCAACATGATGATAAAGTTGAGTGGTACTAATCAAGGAGCTAGAAGTTGATTAATTAAAATTGTCAGTAATTTAAATTAATCGACGGACATTCAATATCTTAAACACGGGGGGATGGATGTGCTCATAATAGGTGGAGCTCATATGAAAATATGGGGGTTGGTGAGGAAGTTCAATGGAGATCCTTTAGTGGAATGGATCTTCATTAATGGATTGGTTTGAGATCCATTAGTGGGCCAATACCCAATTCCTCCTCTTGGTCCTTACCTTAGCCCTATATATACCCCATGGGATCATGAAACAAAGGCTAATTTGATCAAGGCTTGGCTTTTCTCTCCTCTCCCTCACCTTCTCTCTCCTAGGGCGCCCGCCGACAAGGTGGAAGAAGAAATTTTCTTACTTCTTTCCACCACCTTCTCTTCTCTTGATCCTTGGCGCAAGGAAGAGCTTCTCTTCTAGTTGCAACCGGCGGAAGCTTGAGATGATAGAGAAGAGGCAACCGACGACTTGCAGGGTGGCGTTGGAGGCGCCGACGTTGAGGTTTAGAGGGGCGGCGACAGCGAGCTTGTATAGGAAGAAGAAGAGTTTCTTCCTCTCTTCTTCTTCAGTTCCTTCATCATCTTCTCCTTCATTACCTCAGTCCCCTGGTCGTCGGAGTTTAGCAGTGGCTGGAGGAGCTCGGCGGCGGTTGGTGGAGAGGAATAGGGTGCCAACTGAAATCCTAGAAGTAGGGTTTGTTCTTGGCGCAAGTGAAGGAGAGGGAAGGAGATCAATTGGTGACCCTTGTGTTAGGATCTTAACGTCAAGCTAGAGGGGGTGAATAGCTTATTCTCAATTTTTCTACCTACAACGTTAGCGTGCACAAGCGGAAATACTAAATATAAAACAAAAACAACTCTAACACCAACCATTTACGTGGTTCGGAGATGAAACTCCTACTTCACGGCTGTCCGTAAGGTGGACGATCCCGATCTTTTGGTGGATGATTCCCCGGAGCACCTCCGGCTAGCTCTTGTCGCTTCTTGTGGGTGGAGAAACCTCACCACAACCTTGGAAAATCCCTAAGCAATACTAGGCTACTAACAAGCTCTAACCATGCAAGTTTCGCCAAGAAGAAACAGCCAT
Organism: Boesenbergia rotunda; assembly: GCA_024364735.1. Lineage (NCBI taxonomy): Eukaryota > Viridiplantae > Streptophyta > Magnoliopsida > Zingiberales > Zingiberaceae > Boesenbergia > Boesenbergia rotunda. The sequence continues at coordinate 4,152 of JAGFNQ010009899.1, read as the reverse complement.
AAATGAGCTCCCTTAAATAAAACTCGAGGCTAATATGACCGTTACCAGTCAACTAGTCCATTACCAGTCGACTGGTCAAATTCGAATGACAATTCAAATTCTGGTCACCATCAGTCGACTGGTCCTGGACCAGTCGACTAATCTTTCTGTGGACCCTATCAGTCGATTGGTCCCTCACCAGTCGACTGGTCCCTCACCAGTCGACTGGTCCACTACCTAAGTCTTGGGTTACCCTTCCCGAGTACATTTTTCTCAGCACTCGAACCCTCACGACTTAGCCCCCTCTAGTACAATTCCCCTAGCACTCGAAACCTCACGACTTGGTTGACTCTTCATCCAGCAGTCTCGATCTGTTGGCTTCAAGCCCTCTTCGACTTTGGCTCCCGTCCCTCAGATGCGCACACAAGCCCTCGGCTTGCCTCCATGCTATCGTTCACGCATGTCTCGAAGTCCGCTTCCCTCAGCTCATTGTCCCTGCTCTAGCAACCTCGACCTGTTGCCTTTAAGCCCTCTTCGACTTTGGCCCTCGTCCCTAAAATACGCACGCAAGCCCTCGGCTTGCCTCCATGCTATCCTTCATGTACGCCTCGAAGTCCGCTTCCCTCGGCTTATCGTGTAATGACCCGACCCGTCGACCCGACCCCTCTGCCCCTTGGGCGGCCAAATTCCATTTTTGGCGGCCCAACAACCAGGCCCCTTTGGTCGTCAACCATCGACCGTCGTTACTCACAAGAACTTCCCACCCCTGGCCAGTGGATTTTTGCCTTCCCTAGGATTCGAACTCTAGACCTCCAGGCTAAGTACTAAAGTTTATGAATCCTGGTACCAAGTGAGTTGTAGCTCACTAGGTACCAGGATTCATAAACTTTAGTACTTAGGCTGGAGGTCTAGAGTTCGAATCCTAGGGAAGGCAAAAATCCACTGGCCAGGGGTGAGAAGTGTTGATGCAGTCTGACCCTGATTGTTGTTTTGGTGTTGACACCGATTTTAGTTTGAGTTGATGATTATGATGATTATGATTAAGTCCTGATCGGGGATTAGACATGGTATGGAAAATCCTAGCTTGGAGGGCTAGGTGTTGGAAAATCCTAACTTAGAGGGTTAGGTGTGGAAAATCCTAGCTTGGAGGGCTAGGTGTTGAAAAGTCCTAATTCGGAAGAGTTGGGTGAAAAGTCCTAGCTTGGAGGGCTAGGTGAAAAGTCCTAACTTGGAGGGTTAGGTGAAAATTCCCAACATGGAGGGTTAGGTGAAAAATCCTTAGCTTGGAGGGCTAAGGTGGATGAAATCCTAGCTTGGAGTTCTAGGTTTGAGTCCCTGGATCGGTCTGGTGACCGATCAGGGATATTGGCACGCTGCTCCTTCGTGGATCGGTCTGGTGACCGATCCAGCAATGACTGATCAGTCTGGTGACCGATCAGGGAGCGCATAGTGAGGTTGGGAACCTACTGTGTGGCTCCTGATCAGTCTGGTGACCGATCAGGGAGCAGGCCGTTGCCTTGTTGCTTGGCTCCTGATCGGTCCGGTGATCGATCAGGGAGCAGTCAACTTCCTCACTGCCTTGCTTCTGATCGGTCTGGTGAACGATCAGGAAGCACTCAATGAGTTGAGTTCCCCCGCTGATCAGCTCCTGAACGATCTGGTGACGGATCCACGACTAAGGATTTGATTTCCGTAGTTACTGTTCACTCAGATGTGGACCGATCAGGCTTGAGCCTGATCGGACAGGGAGCTACCTGATCGGTCTGGTGACCGATCAGGCTTCACTCTGATCGGGCTGGTGACCGATCAGGCTTGTGTTGCCGCGAGAGCTGGGAGTCCCAGCTAAGCAGTGGATCGGTCTGGTGACCGACCCACAAGCCCTGGATCGGTCCGGTGACCGATCACTTTAATTAAAATTGCACTGTCAGACGCTTTGATCGCGTCTGACCGTATCCGATTCTCTGCGCTTAACATCTGATACATGATTTGCTGCTTGATTTGCTATCCTAATACTCTGATTAAGCTGCAGGTGACAGGGAAGGATTCAAACACTCAAGGAGAGTCAATGGAGACCTTTCCTTGGAGCAGGTTTGTCTATTTTTCCATCTCAGATTGCAACGGGCACTGGCGCTGGCTGGAGCTGCTGATTGGGGCTGGTCTGACGGAAGCTCAGGGAGTCCAGAAGAGCTCAGTGGTGGCTGGTGGTTGCAGGTGAGCAGCTGGAGGCTGCAGGGAGATGTTGTCACCTGGCGTTCAGGAGAGAAACAAAAGGAGCGGTGTGGAGCAGAGCAAGGAGAAGTGATTGCTTTGCTTTTCTGCTGCGATTCTTGCTGCGTGCTAGTGCTCCTTGTTGATCATCCACTCTTGAGAAAGCTATTCTGATCTTTGAAACAACCAGCCCTTGCTTGAGTACTTGGAGGAAGGAACAAGAAGCTTCGAGTCCAACAGCGAGAAGACATGGGGAAAGGGTTCTTGCGTGAGATCGTCGCTGGGTGGAGCTCAGAGGGAGCTTACTGTGTTCTTGTTTTTGCTAAGTGCTAAGTAAGATCTTTCTTGTATTTCACTGTGCTTAAACCTATATCATTGATTGAAACGCTGTGGAGAGGTTACTCCACCGAGAAGGAGGTTGCATTCTATCCGGTGTTCACCGGGGCTTGATCTGCCGACGATCAAGGGATCGCCCACGTTACGGACACGCCAAGGAGTAGGGGCAAGTTATCCCCGAACCTTGTAAACTCTCCTTGTTAGCGATCTTGCTAGTGGTGTTAGTTTGTTTTGTTTCCTATTTTTCTGCATACTCTGTTTTTGATACTTCCGCTGTGCTACTAAAAAAGTGAAGTGCAGAAATTCAATAAGTGCTTAATGTCCAAGTGATTGGCTATATTCACCCCCTCTCTAGCCATCCGGGTTCCAACAAGTGGTATCAGAGCTTGGGGCTCTGTTTTTGCGGATTAACAACCGAGAGCTATCATCCATGGCGTTGAGAGAAGGCTTTAGCACCACCCAACCTCCTTTCTTTTATGGCGCTGATTTTCAATATTGGATATCAAAGATGGAGTATTATTTGAAGATGGACATCAACACTTGGTTCGCGGTGAAGGAGGGCTTCACCCCTCCAAAGGATGATGAAGGCAAGGAACTTGAATCGTGGCGGTGGACGGTTGAACAAACTCGAAAGAGTGAAGCCGACACGAAGGCGGTTGTCACTCTACAATGCGGCATGAACAAAGACCAACTCATCAAGGTTGGTCATTTCACAAGTGCAAAGGACTGTGGAACAAGCTCATCGAACTCCACGAGGGCACCCGAGATTCAAGAATCGCCAAGAGGGATTTGTTTCTCAACCAATTACAAAACCTTTCCATGAAGGAAAATGAATCGGTAAGTGAGCTACATAGCCGGTTCATGGAAGTCCTCAATGGACTTCATTCGATTGATGAAAAGGTCGAGAATCGCGATCTTGTGAGGTATGTACTAAAATCATTTCCAAGGAATGCTTTGTGGTCATCCATGGTGGATGCCTACAAAGTATCCAAGGACTTATCAATTGTTAAGTTAGATGATTTGTTTTGTGAGATGGAATTGCATGAAATGGCTAACAAAGGTCCCAAGGAGAAGGGGATTGCCTTAGTTGCAGGGGAACGATCAAATAAGAAGAAGAAGGAGAAGGAAGTCTCTTTATCTTCATCCTCTTCCGGATCCAAGTCCGATTCCGAGGAAGATGGCAGCGGCTCCTCATCCTCCGAGATGGCGAATTTTGTGAGAAGGATGATGAGAAGGGGTCGACGCTTCAAGGGTAAAGGTAATCCTAGTGAAGCTAAACTTGATAAGACTAATGCTTCTTGCTATGAGTGTGGTAGGAAAGGGCATTTCAAGAATGAATGCCCGAAGCTAAAGAAGAAGAAGGAGAAATCCAAAAAGAAAGAAGAAAAATCCAAGAAGAAGAAGAAGGCCTTGAAGGCCACTTGGGATGAATCCTCTTCAAGCTCATCCGATGAAGAGAAGGAGGAGAAGAGCACAAGGCATGTGGCACTCATGGCATTGGGAGATCAAGAGAGCAGTGATGAATCTTCCAACTCCTCAAACGCGGCTTCATCATCTTCGGATGATGAAGAGGTAACCTCTCCCGAACTAGAAAAAATGTTATAGAAGCTATTGCATGTTTAACCAATA
>JAGFNQ010009898.1:0-18831 GCA_024364735.1 Boesenbergia rotunda | reverse complement strand
CTGGCAGGATATTACAGAAAATTTGTGGAGAACTTTTCCAGAATAGCCTCTCCTCCAAGCTGACCAGAAAGAATCAGAAGTTTGAATGGTCAGATAAATGCGAGCACAGTTTCTAGAGCTGAGAAGAGACTGACCAGTGCTCCCATCCTGACTGTTCCAGAGAGTGACAAGGCCTTTGACATCTACAGTGATGCATCCAAGATGGGCCTTGGAGCTGTCCTCATGCAAATGGTAAAGTAATAGCATATGCCTCCAGACAGCTCAAGGACTATGAGAAGAATACCCTACCCACGACCTTGAGCTAGCAGCTGTGGTTTGCACTGAAGCTTTGGAGACACTACCTGTATGGAGTGCAGTGCAGGATCTTCACAGACCATCAAAGTTTGAAGTACTTCTTCACTCAGAAGGACCTGAATATGAGGCAGCGCAGGTGGCTAGAGTTGGTCAAAGATTATGACTGTGAAATCCTCTACCACCCAGGTAAAGCTAATAAAGTGGCAGATGCACTGAGCAGAAAAATCCTGTGCAGCACTGATGTCCCTATCATCACTGTCTCTACCACTTCAGAAAGAAATAAAGGATTTTGGAGTCGAGTAATAATTGGGCAATTTCTGCATTGACTCTAGAGTCAACCCTGCTTGTGATATACAAAGAAAGCAAAGTCAAGACCCAGAGATCCAGAAGATCAAGCAGGGGATCCAAGAGGCAGAAAATTCAGAGTTTCGAGTATCAGATAGTGGCATACTCTATCTTGGAGACCGCCTTTGCGTCCCCAATGATGAGGAACTAAGGAAGAATATTTAGAAGAGCCCACAGTACCCCGTACTCTATGCATCCTGGTTCTACAAGATGTATCAAGATTTAAAGAAAGGATTCTGGTGGTCTGGACTCAAGCGAGACGTGGCCAGATATATCAGTACCTGCTTGACCTGCCAGAGAGTCAAAGCAGAGCACCAGAGACCAGGAGGAGTTCTACAGCCACTTCCCATTCCAGAGTGGAAGTGGGAAGAAATATCCATGGACTTTATCACAGGTCTTCCAAGAACCACCCATGGACATGATGCAATTTGGGTGATAGTGGACAGGTTGACCAAGTCTGCCCACTTCATAGCCATCAAGTTATCGCATTCAGTAGAGCAATTAGCACAGCTGTACGTGAAAGAAGTGATCAGGCTTCACGGAGTTCCGAAGTCGATCGTTCTGACAGAGATGGGCGATTCACCTCCCATTTTTGGAAGTGTGTTCAGGACGCCCTAGGCACCAGACTTCAGTTCAGCACAGCTTTCCATCCCCAGACAGATGGACAAACAGAGAGAGTAAATCAGATTTTAGAAGACATGCTCAGGGCTTGTGCATTGGACTTTAAAGGTAGTTGGTGCAAATTTCTGTGCTTAGCTGAGTTTGCCTACAACAATAGCTATCAGGCCACCATCAGGATGGCACCTTATGAGGCATTGTATGGCAGGAAATGCAGATCACCCATATGTTGGCAAGAAGCTGGTGAGAAGAAAGAGATGGAGTCAGGACTAGGCAGCCAGACTGAGCTTATAGATGAGACCGCTCAGGCTATCCAGACGATCCGCCAGAGGATTGAGACTGCCCAGAGTAGACAGAAAAGTTACGCTGACACACGCCGTAGGCCACTTGAATTCGAAGTTGGAGATTCAGTATTTCTCAAGGTCGCTCCCATGAAGGGAGTGGTGAGATTTGGCAAGAAGGGCAAGCTAAGACCTCGCTACATAGGACCCTACAAGATCATAAAGAGGGTTGGTAAGGTAGCATATGAGCTGGACCTACCAGAGGATATGTCAGCTATCCACAGTACTTTTCATGTCTCTATGCTAAAGAAGTGTATTCACGACCCTAGCCAAGTGATTCAGTCTCAGTCAGTACAGATCCAAGAAGATCTTAGTTATGAGAGCAGACCGACACAGATAGTGGACAAAGCAGTTAAGAGATTAAGAAACAAAGAAGTGCCACTAGTGAAGGTCATCTGGCAGAATCAAAAGCATGAAGAGGCTACTTGGGAACGTGAGGACAGCATGAGAGAGAGATATCCAGAATTATTCTAAGTTCGAGGACGAACTTTTTATAAGGTATGGGGGATTGTAACGCCCCAAAATTCCCATTTTTAGTTCTTAAAGTCCTTAGAATTATTTAGAAATGGTTTAGAAATATTCTAGATATTTTTAGGAATTTTTAGAATATTTTTATGGAATTTTCCGAGTCCGTTTGGTATTTTTGGAAAAAGAAAAAGAAAAAGGAAAAAGCCAAAAATGGAAAAATCACTTAAGGGCAGCGGGCGCTCGAACCCGCGACCACCACGAGACCAAGGGAGCGCGCGACCGGCTGGGCTGGGGGTATCAAGCACAACAAGGGACGGAGAGAAGGTTATTTAAGGAATTTTTAGTTTAATCTGCCTTAAGTATAAATAGATAGTTAAAGAGAGAAATTTTATTTCTCTCCTCTCCAAACCCTCACGCCGACCACCTCTCCTCTTGGGCGACGCCGACCACCATCAAGGCCAAGGAGGGCCGGCCAAGACTCTTTTCCAAGAGATATTTCTATATTCGGGATCCCCGCGACGAGAGGAACGCGTAGGCGCGAAGAATTCGTCGAGATCTCAAGTTTCTTCCGAGCTCTAGACATTAATCTTGGTTGTAAGTCCAAGATATCAATGTAAGTACTGCTCACCTGCAGTAAGAGGCGGTTTTTCCGCGAGAATTTCCTTTAAAAGTTTTAAAAAGAGCTATTTCCTTTTTGTTTAAGTTTTTGCATGTTATCTTAGTTCATTAATTGTTGTATGCTTATGTATAAGTTTATTCATGTACCCTATATGAGTTTAGGGTCTAAGAAAGCTATGAGAAAAGAAAAGAGAAGATAAAGATAAGAAAAGAAAAGGCCAAGGCCTTAAGAAATCCCCAAAAGTCAAGACTTAGGGATTTTAGCACGCAAGGTGCTCCAGAAAATGCCAAGGCATTTACAGATAAGAAAGAAAAGTAAGAAGAGCTATTTTATTTTCTAAGGCCAGTACCCGGCGTCCAAGGGCGTCGTTAAAGAAATCCAGGTGTCCAATTCCAAGGTCTTGGCCCTGGTAGACCAAGGTCTGCTCTATTAGGATTGGTGGCTCGCTACCCCAACCTTTTAGGGAACGCGCATGAGATGGTACTTACGTCTTCAGTGGATCCAAGTGATTATTATTTTCAAGTATATGCTTTAGCAAAGTTTTCTAAAGTTTCAGAAAGTTTTCAAAAGTTAAAGAATAGCTAAAGTTTCAAGTTGAGCTAAGAAAAGTAAATTGAGATTATCTATTGCTTGAGTATGCATGTTTTGAGCTATACATGTTCTTAGTTTTCTTTCAAGCATATTAGTATCTCATATGATGTTCAGTTTGATCTAGAAGCATGTTTGCACATTTCGAGTTTTTGTGAGCTAGATAGTACTTACTAAGCTTTTCGCTTATAGATGCATTTCCTCTTATTGCAGATAAAGGTAAAGGCAAGCAATTCTGAAGGAAGACGACGAGGCGGTGCTGAGTAGAGTGTGTGTGGTGGCTGATTATGGAGAGATCTTTGGCGCAAGACAATTTAGTTATTAATTCATAATGTTATAGTTCATTTGAATTTCATGTTCTTGCTTTATGGAGTTTAGCGAATATTTAAGTTATGGATAGGTTTATATGCTCAATTCCTTAGAGTAAAGATTCCATGTCGTTTCTTTTAGTCTATATATTTTTATGATTGCATTGGATGAGTAGAAATATGAGTAGATGGAAGTATTGATACTATGTTAGAAAAATAGATGCATGTACCAAGATAGTATCAATTTCTTCTTTGAATTATGTTTCATTGCTTAAATTTGTTTAGAAAGGTTGCAACCACATTTCATAATGCTTTAGCAAGGTCATAGAACATGCATTTGGTGCTATGAATGTATAGAAGTCAAGATTGGTACAAACTTTAGTGTTAAAATTCATATAACTTGAATAGTTTAATTTCTTCCGCAAAAGTCCTAATTTCAAGTTTAGGGATTCGTTTTGATTGACTAAACTCATTTGAAAACTGTCATAGAGTGTAGGAATGGTGTCATGATTCCATATGGCTCGAAATTATGGGTTTGATGGAGCTGTGAAGCAACTGCCGAAAGCTGAACTTTCAGCTCACAGGCGTACCAGTCGACTGCCACGTCACCAGTCGACTGGTACCCGACAGTTCAGTTGGGTGAGGCAGGTTTCAAAGTGTACCATTCGCGAGCTTTTGAGAAAGGAAGTGTGATATGTTATTATGCATGATTGCTTAAGTTAGAATATAATTGTTAGATGAATTTAAAAGTTTAAAAAAAAAAAAGATTTCCGCATTTGTAGTCATGTATCAAAAGTAGAGAAGTAGAGAAAAGTAACGATCCGTCTAGAGACAGTAAGAAGGCGGGTCGCTACACTTTACATGTTTCATCATCCATAAGACATTCATAGCATAACCATGTTACATAAAGCATGACTTAACACATGCTTGTCCTTTCATCGTTCATACTTATTGCATAACATCATGATGCCTGGAAGGCATGAGCATTATCTTCATTCATAAACATGGTATGCATCTTCTTTTATAAACATGGCATGCATCATTCTTATCATAACATAAACATAACATACTTATCATGACATCGTTCTTATCATGAACATAAACATAACATACTTATCATGGCATCGTTCTTTTCATGAACATAAACATAACATACTTATCATGGCATCGTTCTTATCATGAACATAAACATAACATACCTATCATGGCATCATTCTTATCGTGAACATAAACCTAACATACTTATCATGACATCATTCATATCATGAACATACACAATAACATAGCATGGTTCTTAACATAACATGAGCATATAACATAGCATGGTTCTCTACATAACCTAAGCCTACATAGGTAGGACTTCCATAAACATGCTACCTACTATCCAAGTGCATGGCATAAAACATAAGACATTCATAATAAACCCTATTAGGCATGGCATCCAAATCATAACATACAACATAAAACATGGTGCTTAAAGTTAGGGTTATAGGTAACATGAGTTCTACCACATGCTTGGACCTATATATATATATATATACTTCATGATAAGCATAAACCATCATTCTTTGAACCTTAACTCCACCCCAAACCCTAGATACATGGCTTGGCCGAAACCTATAGGGAGGACTTCCATCAATTCCATAAACATGTAAGATAGCATAAGGTAAAGGAACAACCATACATCATCTATGAGACCATAAGAAGCCATTGGGGCCCATGATTAGGGTATTAGGGTTAACCCTAACCTTTAGCCCTCCTTCCTAGGGCTGGCCGAAACATGTAAGGGCATGGGGGCATGGAAATATTCCATTAAAATCCCCAATCAATCATTAAACATCAACCATACCTTACCATAGGGCCATTGGGGCCGTTACTTGAAATAAGTCCTAACTTTTTACCCTATTAGCAATCTTGGCCAAAACTTATAGGGTCTCTAGGCCATGTGAAAATTCACATAAATCATCCTCCATCTCCCTTACATCATGATAATACATAAAACACATACTTGAAGTTTTAGACCTAACCCTACCCATGGGTTCTTAAAGTTGGCCGAAACCCTAGGGGATCCTAGGGTACCCCAAAAATTCTCAAAAATTATATTTAATCTCTAAACATCATGAGAGTACATTAGACAACATTAGGAAGATTTTTTAGCATCATCATGGACCCTAAAATCCTAGTGGCCGAAACCCATAGGACTAGGGTTCTTGGTTTTCTTTCTTTCAACATCAAATCCCAAAAACCAACCAATATATCATGCTAAAAACATAAGGAACTATTATACCATAGGTGAGGGAGTCTTACCTTGGTTGATCTTGATTTTTAAACCTTAAAAGAGAAGAAAATTGCAAATCCTTTGGACACTTGCACCCCCTTGCCCTTGTATCCTTGGAAAACCTTTAGATCTTGGTGATGAGACCTTCTTGTGGAGCTTTTCCAAGGGAGAACCACCCTTGTGGTGTTCGGCTAGAATGAGGAGGGAGGAGGAGAGGAAATGCAATTGATGGAAGGAAGAAGGTAACTCCCAAACCCCCTCTTTATAACCCATTAAGGAGGTAAATGAAGAGTCTCTTCATGACCCTTCACCTTCTTCTAAGCCTTAACCAATTTCCACTTCATTCCCTCATAACATTCCCTTGCTAGGTGAGTTGGTTAGAGCATGCATGGTTGTACAAGAGGTCCAAGGTTCAATCCTTGGTCTATGCACATTATTTTCCATTTTATTTTTATTTTATTTTTTCTTAATATTCGAAAATCCCCTAAAAATTCCCCCATAATTATGTTAATATTTCCTTTTAAAATCCCTTTATATTTATATTAATTTTTACCTAAAATTCTCCAATAATAATGGTACTAAAAAGCCCATATAAGGCCCATTAGTACTTAGTTTTCTCAATTTAAATGAGAAAATATGGATTTCTAGGCCACATTTTGTATTAATATTTCTAGGTCCCTCGGAAAATTATTTAGACATGCTCAATATTTTAAGAAAATATTAAGAGAATTTTCCGGGTCGTTGCAGAATCGACGACCAAAGTGGGTGATCGGCTATTCACCCCCTCTAGCCATACGTCAAGGTCCCAATAAGTGGTATCAGAGCCGGGGTCGCTTGTCTATGGACTAACCACTGGGAGAGCAAAAGGTGCTAGAGGAAGATGGATTTGGAAGGTCTGCTTGGATGGGATATTCTGATCCCACCTCCATACGATCGAGATGACTTCGATTATTGGAGGAAGCGGTTGGAGATGTGGTTCTAAATGGATTAGGATCATTGGATCGCATTGGAGGTTCCATTTGAAGCTCCAACGAACAAGAAGGGAAAACACATTCGACCTCGAAATTGGACCAAGGATCAAACGGAGGAAGCAGAGGCAGATATGGAGGTAACTAGAATTGTATTAAATTTATTACCTCCATATATTGTGTCAAATGTAGGAGAATACAAGAATGTGAATGAGCTATGGAGAAAGGTGATAGCTTTGCATGAAAATTCGACACAAAGACAAGGAGAAGAGGAGCCCAAGGAAAAGGGGTCATTGGTCCAAGAAAAGGAGAAGGACCAATCGAAAGTTGAATCAAGTTCAACATCTGAAGAGGAGGAGAAAGTGGAATCGTGTTGGTGCAGGCAACACCTAAGTCAAACCTGGGTTTTGATAATGGCAAAGGGTTCAAGAGTTAAGATGTTATTTTTGGTCTAATGTGTTCACTGAGTGTGCAGAAAGAAGTCCTGGCGAAGGACTGCTAAGCACCCAGCAAAGGGCAGCTAGGCATTGAAACTCGAAGACCTGGCGAAGGGCTGCTAGGCATTGAAACTCGAAGACCTGGCGAAGGGCTGCTAGGCATTAAAGACCTGGCGAAGGGCTGCTGGGCACCTGGCGAAGGGCTGCTAGGCATTGAAGACCTGGCGAAGGGCTGCTGGGCACCTGGTGTTGGGACCGGGTGCATGTTGACATGGATGCGGGTCCGTAATTTTAAAATTAATTACGTGCAGCGGAAGGTTTAGCATAAATAATTTCTCAAATTATTTAACCACACATCTCCCGGGGGGCGCCCGGGAGATGAGCTGTCGAAGCATGCCTTTGTTTTGTATGTTTTGTGTTCACCTTGGGGGCGTCCGGGACACTCCGAGCGCCCTGGTCAGCTGTTGCCTCATTCCTTTGATGCTCTCTGAGCAGCAGACACTCGTTCCTTCGGTCCTGCATCCAGGGTTAGTCCAAAACATCATAAAACAATAAGATGTTAGTTTATACAGCCTTAGCTATCTTGGTTCTGACTTTGGGCCTCCAAAATGGAGCCCTAGGTCGAACCGACGCCTACTGTTCCCTCGACGGGGAACGCGTCCTCACCTACTCCTCTCGGGAGAATGTACCTGATGCCAACCGCTCCTCTGGTTGGACTTTTGCCTGGCGCTCCTTTGCCAGGTCTTGGATACCGAGCTGTCCTTCGCCCGGTGCCTAGCAGTCCTTCGCTAGGGCTTCAGTACCCTGGCATTCCTTCGCCAGTGTCTAGCAGTCCTTCGCTAGGGCTTTTTACCCTGGCATTCCTTCGCCAGTGCCTAGTAGCCTTCGCTAGGGCTTTTTACCCTGCACACTAGAGTGACATGTTAGATAGCAAGTAAGACTTAACTTTTGAGCCCTGTTGCCATTATCAAAACTCAGGTTCGACTTGGGTGCTTTCTGCACCAACAATCTCCCCCTTTTTGATTTATGGCAACCCTGGTTCAAAAAGTTAAGTTTAATCAAGGCATATATATATTACCTTTTGTTCCCTCCTCCTGGAAGGAATCTCCCCCTAGATTTTTCAAAAATTCGTGGGGTTTTCGACACTAAGTTCTAATTTTAAAGTTTGGATTTTTACTTGGGAAAAAAATTATACTTGTAGAGAATTTTTGAGTTCAAATACTTAGTAAATTTTGAAAGCTTAAGTTTATTTAGACAACTTTGAAAACATAAGTTTCAGAAGGATTTTCAAACTTTAGTTTGAGTACCAACAAATTGAAAGTTTTAAGTTTATGGTACTTCAAAAATGTTTTGAAAAAACTCTAAGTTTTAAAGTACTTCGTGAAGTTAACACAAACCTAAGTACTTCTGAAAAGCTTAAGTTTTTTTGAAAAACTTAAGTACTTTTGAAAAGTTTTGAAAAGTTTAAGTACTTTAAAAAGTTTTGACAAGCTTAAGTAAGAAAATTTTTGACAAGATTAAGTACTAGGAAAGTTTTGAAAAGCTTAAGTACTTTGAAAAGCTTAAGTGAGAAAATTTTTGATAAGCTTAAGTACTAGGAAAGTTTTGAAAAGCTTAAGTACTTTGAAAAGCTTAAGTGAGAAAATTTTTGACAAGCTTAAGTACTAGGAAAGTTTTGAAAAGCTTAAGTACTTTGAAAAGCTTAAGTGAGAAAATTTTTGACAAGCTTAAGTACTAGGAAAGTTTTTGTTAGAATATCCTAAATATTAGGGATGTTAGAATATCCTAAATATTAGGGATAAGTATTGATTTATTCTTAGATAGGATTTGATTTATTCCTTTTGAAAAGGTCCTAGTTTTTGTATATAAATAGGGCTAATCTTTGTATCTCTTAAATCATATAACAATTATCAAATTACATGGTATCAGAGCGTTAGGGTTTCGTATTCGCGATTCCTTCTCACGGCGCGGCTTCTCTCGACGCGCGTTCTTCTCCCGAACGCGTCTCTCCCCCTCACGCGCGGCCTTCCTCCCCGAGCGTCTTCCTCGCATCGGCTGCCCCGCGCACAGCATCCGCCGCCGCCTTCGATCTCGCTGGCAACCTGGGAGCGAGATCCTGCCCACGGGTCGCCACTGCCCCGCGCACAGCATCAGCGAACCGGATCTCCTGCCGCTCACGCACGCCGCCGCCCTCGACTGCCGTTCACGCACATCTGCGCCTCTCGGCTACTCGCGCACGCACGCCGCTGCCCTCGCCTATCGCTGAATCTCTTCCCTTGAACGCTCCTTATATTCATTGGATCAGCACCGATCTAATTTGCCATGGCTACCTCCGGCACTATGAAACCGGATCTTTCAATTTTTACCAACCACGTCACGGCACCGCTATCATCGGAGTTGTTAGATGGTAAGAATTATTCCTCTTGGTCCTCTCACATTAAACTCTGGCTTGTTGGACAGGGTTATGAGACACATCTCACCCAAACTGAGGAGGATATTCAAGTCACAGATCGTCCTTTATGGAAAAAGGTTGATGCTCAGTTGTGTTGTATTATCCGGGCTACTATTCATCCATCTCTTAGGAATTTCTTCCGCACTCATATCACCTGCAAGGATGTTTGGATACAGGCTCAACAACTATTTACAAACACTTCTCGTAGACTTTATCAAGTTTGTGAAGACCTCATGAATATCCTTAGTACCCGTCAGATCGAAGATTCTATGTCAACTTATCTGGGATCAGTCTCTAGCCTTCTATGCGAGTTCAATGACCTGCTCCCTCCTACGGCCACTCCCGTTGCAGAGCTTGAAAATCGGAAGAAATTTTTTATGTCTCTGGCCTTATATGGTCTGCCCACAGATGACTCTCATATTCGTGATCAAATCCTAGGCAGCCCCATAGAGGCCACCATGGACTCTACCTGGGCGACTCTCCTCCGTGTCCCAGCCAAAATCCCGGCAACTCCATCTTCTGTTCATGTTGACTCTTCGGCTTTGGTTTCTCGGAACAATAACAAACCTCCACCTCGTAAGGGTGGCAAAGGACGTCCTTGGTGTGATTATTGTTGTAACGACCCGGAAAATTCTCTCAATATTTTCTTTAAAAATATTGATCATGTCTAGATAGTCTTGAGGAACCTAGAAATACTAGTACGACCTTTAGCCTAGTTATCCATGATTTTTCCCTATTTAAATTGAGAAGCTAAGTACTAATGGGCCTTATATGGGCTTTTCTAGTACCATGGTTATTAGTGGATTTTAGGTGAAATTTAATATAAATATAAATGGGTTTTAATTAGAAATATTAGCATGATCATGGGTGAATTTTTGAGGAATTTTCGGAAATAAGAAAAATAAAAATAAAAATAAAAATAAAAACAAAGTGCATACACCAAGGATTGAACCTTGGAACTATGGTACCACCATGCATGCACTAACCAATTCACCTAGCAAGGGAGTGCTAGTAGAGAATGAAGTGGATTTTAATTAATGGTAGGGGATGTGAAGAGACACCATGTGAAGAAGATGAAAAGGCACTTGTGAAGAGACAAAACGACATTATAAATAGATCTCTTCTTCCCCCTTCCTTCTTCTCCTAGCCGAAACTCCACAAGGAGATTTTCTTTGGAAAAACTCCACAAGGAGACTCCCTTTTTAAGATCTAGGTTCTCTTACAAGGCTACAAGGGCAAAGAGGGTTCAAGTGTCAAAGGGATTTTCAATTTCCTTCTCTTTTTTTTAAGGTCTAAAAACCAAGATAACCCAAGGTAAGACTCCCTCACCTGTGGTATAATAGTTTCTGAGTTATTTTCATGATGAAATGTTTTGTTTGGACTATATGTGGAGAAAACCAAAGTTAGGACCCTTGAAACTTTCGGCCACCATAGGTTTCTATGGTTGGGTTTGGATCTAACTCTCAAATGATGTTTCTTATGTTTTCTCATGTTGTAAAAGGTGTTGATAGGGGTTTATGTGAAAGTTTTACATGGTTTAAGGCCCATATAACTTTCGGCCAAGAGGAGTTTTAGGGCAAAGAAGTTAGGTTTTGTAACACCCCAAAATTTTTCCATGTGAAATATGAAGAATTCATGAAACATTATTATGAAATGTCAAGATGGGCTTGGCTTAATGGGCTTTGATATGGATTAGTGCCAAATGTGATAAAAAGAAAGTGTAGAAAGGAGGAAGCAAGGATCGAACCTTGAACCTCCTAGTTGCACTAACCATGTCTTAACCATTGCACCAAGGAGTATTTCATGTTGAGAGAATAAGAAACGTGCTAGTTAAAGCTAGGGAGGTGAAGAGACATGTCCCTTCATGAGAAGAGTATAAATAAGAGAGGGGGAAAGAAGTTTCATTTCTTCTTCTTCTTCCCCACTCCAATTTCCGAAACCTAGAGCCCCTCTTCTCCCTTTTCAATTTTCGAAATACACCCTAGGGTTCTAACCCTAGGGAATTGGAAGGAAGAAGACCCATCCAAGGATCTTGCCCTCTACTAGGGCCAAGAGTTCTAGAGAAGTTCTAGTAAAGGAAACTCTCACCCTTCCTTCAACCAAGGGTACCCTAAAGATTTAGAGAAGGTGAAATTCAAGCGAAAGGATGTAAGTATCCCCTCGCCTGCAGTGTAATTGTTGTTAGATGATTCTTTGTTCTCTTGTTTTCCGAAAATGGGTGTATCCCTTGTGAGAGTTTCGGCCAACCCCAAGGAGGAGGCCTTGGCTACTCCTTGATGCATGAGAAGACCCCTTGGAACTTAGGGTATATGTATATGTTGTTTCCCTTCAAAATGTTATGAACAAAACCCTAAGGTTTTGCCCTTATGTAGGTTTCGGCCACCCCTTAGGGGAAAGCCTTGGTTACTCCTTGATGCATAAGGAAACCCCTTGGAACTTAGGGTATACTTATATGTTGTTTTCCTTACATGTTGTGATGATAAAAATTAGGGTTGAACACCCTACAAGGTTTCGGCCATGGATGGAAAAACTAGGGTTTAGGATTGTATGATTTCCTATGATGTATCCATGCTTAGTAGTGTAGACAAAGTGTTTGTGTAAATATTTGTGTGAATGTTTGATTTCAAAACCCTAGTTTCCCCTACCCTTGACCTTCGGCCAACCCTAGAAGAATTAGGGTTTAGGGTGCATGATTATCCTAGGATGTATTCTAGGCTTAATATGTTGCATGATATGTATGTGAGGTGTTTGTGTAAATGCTTGTGAGAAAGTTTGATTTCAAAAAACCCTAATTCCCTTACCCTACACCATTCGGCCAACATGGAAGTATTAGGGTTTGTGAAGGTTAAACTACCCTACGAGACATGATTATGTTTAGTAAGATGATATGTATATGCATGTGATGTTTAAATGGAATGTTTGATTGGAAATCTTAATGTTCTCTAGCATGTGATATTCGGCCAGGGCATGGAATATTAGGGTTGTGAAGGTTGATTACCCCATGATGTATGCTATGCTTAGTATGATATATGATGTATATATATGTGATACTTGTATGGGATGTTTGATGTCAAAAACCTTAGCTACCTCTACCCTTGACTTTCGGCCAAACCTTAGGTTTAGGGTTAAGAAGAACTCAATTAGCCATGAAGCATGCTACCACTTCCTATGACATGTATATGATTTATGTGACCAATCTCGTCATATATAAAGTATGTTTAAGTGGTTGAAATACGATGTATGTATGAGCATGTCTTATAGCCCATGGGGCACCCTTATGAGATTGCATGTGATGTGTATGTTAAAATGCTTGAAAGGATACTCCACTAAGTATGGGATCAAGAGCACCCCTTATGTTGTGTGGTGTGTCCCTATGGGATCATGAGCACCCTTGAAGAGTGGTGTGTCCCTTGAGAAGTGAATTTGGAGTACTCCTTAGCATATATGTAAAGACATGATAAGTATTTTACTTTGTAAGTTGTGGTACCCGACTCGAAAGGGGGTCGTTAAACAAATCCGGGGTGCATGTTAACTTAAGGTCATGGCTCTGGTAGGACGGAAGGGTCCTGCTCTAATGGGATTGGTGGCTCGCTACCCCAATTCATTAGGGAACGCGCATTATGTGGTACACAACTAGGCCCTATATGATGTTGAAATATTTTTAAGTAATACCTTTATGGAATTGTTTTGAAAACATTTATTATATGTGATGGGTATGCTTAAGATACTATATACTGCATGCTTAGAAACTTTGATGTTTAGTATGCTGTGATGAACTCATGCTTATGATTTATTATGTGTGCATGTTGTATTCTTTCGTATGGATTTTGCGAGTAGGACGGGATCCTTACTAAGCATTTGTGCTTACTAGTTTATGTGTTGTCTTATGCTGCAGAAAGGGTAAGGAACACTTAAACTAAAGGAAGAGGCAGGAGGGCTGAAGATGTGTGGGGTGGTGGCTCGGGAAAGAAAGACTTCTATATCTACTTTATTATGTTTTTGTTAATGTCTCCTTGATAATGAATGATAGTGATTACTCTTATACTTGATTAGGTTGGATTATGTTGTGAGTTGAACTACTCGTGAACCTATCATATTGTAGAATAACTCTTAATTAAGATATTTCACATGATGTTCTAATGATCCAAACATGATATTTGATTGGCATGTACTGACTAGTATGCTTAGTACTTGTAAATATCACTTGATAGTTTTAGACAAGCATGCTCAGTACTTAGTCCTCGCACTCTTGCATTATTTTTATGTTATGTTAAAATAATTATATGATTGATTGTACGTAACCCCGCCCCGAGAGTAGATATAAGGGCGGGCGTTATAGGTTTAACTCCAAGCAAGGGTTCAAATGACTCCCATGTTATTATATGTAAGGTAATAGATGTGACTTGGGCATTTTATGAATTTTTCATGGGCTTGTGATCCTCTTTGAGTTTCGGCCAACTCATGATTTAGGGATAGGACTTGGAGTTAAATCCAAATAAGGGATCAAATGGTTTTTCTATGGCATAGTATGTATGGTATGGAATGTAATCATGACCTATGTGAATTTCTCATGGACTTATTGTCCTTTAGGGTTTCGGCCAAGACCCTAATTTAGGGTTTGGTTTGGGTTAAGGTCTCAAGGAGGCTTGAGCATAGGTTATTAAGATGTAAGTATATGATTAAGTAAGATGTAAGAATTTTTATGTGACCTAAAACCCTAGCTTTATGTAAGATGTATCATGATTCGTACGTTAGGTCATGTGCTATGATTATTCATAAATGTTTAGACCATGTGCCATGAACCTAGGGGATATGTATCATATATGAAAAGATCTATGTATGTTTTCCTATATACCATGATCATGCCTGCTTGATGAATGAAGATGCTAATTAAGTATGTATGTCATGCTTTAGGAATAATATGTATGTATGCCATGATTTATGAATGATATGTATGTATGCCATGATCTATGAATGATATGTATGTATGTCATGTTTTGTGAATGACGTGTATGTATGCCATGCGTTATGAATAATATGTACGTATGCTATGTTTAAGAATGAAGATGATGAATGAAAATGATAACCATGGCTCTAAGACAAATGAGATAAGCATGACATACCTTCTGAATGAGAATAATGAATGATGATGAATGTGCATGCCTTTAAGGCATCATGATGATAAGTATGAATGATGAAATGTTAAGTATGTTTATGTCATGCTAAGGGATGGGCACCTTAAGAACGCCTCGATTCTGGACTACCGTAGCTGTCCACGGTTCTGGAACTACCGCAGCTGTTCCTATTCTTATGTCAAGTTTTATGAAACAAGATTATGTTTATGTCATGTATGCCTATGAATGATGAAGCATGTGAAGTTATTTTACTTTATGAATGGGCTTGTACCGGACCGAAGTATGGGTCCAAGGGATGGGCACCTTAAGAACGCCGCGGTTCTGGACTACCGACTATGCTGTCCATGGTTCTGGCACTACCGAAGCTGTACAACAGGGATGAGCACCTTAAGAACGCCCCGGTTCTGGGACTACCGACTATGCTGTCCTTACCCTAGTAGGTCGGGGCTCGCTACCTCGTATTTACTTAGGGATGCGCGCTTATGATGTATGTATGTGGTACAAACCGGGGACCCCAATGATATTATGATTATGTTTAAGTATTTAAAAGTATGATTTTAAAAGTTAAGCATCCTTTTGTATATGCATTTGCCTCATGCATTCATTCATGTTATGCATCATGCCAAGATAGTAATGTTTTATGCTTATGTTTTATGTTAAGAATTATGCATGATAGTAAAAGTTTTATGTTTATGTTTATGTTAAGAAGATGCCCATATGCTATGCTAGAAATCATGTCATGTTAAGTATGTTGTATGTTTATATGTATGTCATGTATCATGCCATGCTAAGTATGTTTTATGTTTATATCTATGCCATGTATCATGCCATGCTAAGTATGTTTTATGTTTATATCTATGCCATGTATCATGTCATGCTAAGTATGTTTTATGTTTATATCTATGCCCTGTATCATGTCATGCTAAGTATGTTTTATGTTTATATTTATGCCATGTATCATGTCATACTAAGTATGTTTTATGTTTATATCTATGCCATGTATCATGCCATGCTAAGTATGTTTTATGTTTATATTTATACTATGTATTATGTCATAATAAGTATGTTTATGCTTATGTTCATGATAAGAAATATGCCATGATAAGTATGATTATGCTTATGTTCATGTTAAGATTTATGCAATGATAAGTATGTGATGCCCATGTTTACGTTAAGAGTAAGCTTATGTTTTATGTCCAGAATTATGCTATGATGAATGTTTCATATGTTTATGTATGATATGACGTATGATTTTAGTGAGTAGGAAAGGGTCTTACTAAGCCTATGTGCTTATAGTCTTATGTTCTTATACCGCAGATCAAGAAAGAGGTTATGAAGGGAAGCAGCAGGAGGGGCAAGTGTGTGTGTGTGGCAATGACTTGGCAAAAGAAAAGAAAAGATCCTATGTCTTTCTCCCTTTACATGATGACTATGCAAACATGTTTAAGAATGATGCTATATGATTAAGAATGAATGCTAAGTTTACCATGTCACTATGTTTAAGAATGATTGCTAAGAATGTGTTAACATGAATTAAGTTATAAGTGCATGGTTTAAACGCATGTGGATAAAGTTTTAAAATTATTCCGCTGCATTAAGAAGTCCATATGCGTATATGTATGTCACGTAGCGCCGCCGTAAGGCTGTAAATGGGCGGGCGTTACAGGTTGGTATCAGAGCAGTTACCATCTCACTACACACACATCAAGCCCTCTTCCTGCCGCTTCCATGTAAGTACCTCTATGTATACCTTATGTTCTTTTATGATGTTCTTTTATGATGTTCTTTTATGATTCAAGAATATGTAAGTATGGATGATATTTTAAGATTCTAGAAAATGCAAGTATGGATGATACCTTATGATTTTAGAATATTCAAGTATGGATGATACCTTATGATTCAGGAATATGTAAGTATGGATGATATTTTATGATTCTAGAATATGCAAGTATGAAGGATATATTTTAGGATAGCAAGTACTTTTAGGATATGTAAGGTGAACGATACTTTACCTCATTTTTAGGAAATTCAAATACTTTAGAATTGGATATGCGGGTAGGAATAACAATAACTTATATTAGCCTTACTGATCTTTTATATGTGAGTGATAGTGAGCGAGAGTGATTCGAGGAGATTATCTGTATGAGTGTCATGATGGTCTGGAACTAAGAAGAGTTGTGAACCAAAGCAAGTTTGTACCGTTGATGAAAGTCGGATATTAATATTTAGCGATGAGCCTAGAGTAAAGAGAGGATTGTGCTTTATTAATGGAGACTTATTAGCTTTGGTATTAAGGGAGTAGAGTATTTAGTGTAGATATTCTAAGAGATTATAGTAGTGATGAAATGAAGACTTAGGGATGTATATCTATTAGGAACAGATTAAGGTGTAAGTTATATGACTTTTTAAATAGATATATATATATAGTAGTAGCAATAGAGTAATATTCTTGAGATAAGAAGGATAGAGGGTAAGAACTAGATATGCAAAAGAAGGTGTGATAGAGATCAGCGAATAGGACCTTAGTTATAACCCTGTATGAAGGAACTAGATGTTAATGTTATCAAAGGCAAGAATGTAGTAAGGACTCTAGGTCAAGCAAACTTACTAGGTGAAATGATCTAATCAAGTATAGGTTTTGGAAAAAGATTGATATAGGAATATTTTATAAATTCTTGTAAAAAAAATATATATATATATATATATATAAATAATGAGAGAGAGTTTTGTAAAGAATAGTATTAGCTTTATGAAATTTGGTAAAGAAGATATTAGATACTCGTTGCTTAAAAGTAAGGTTATAGAGAAGTAAGATATGGAGATCATAAGAATGTGAAAATTTTGGGATTAGAGTGAAGGAAGCATGACCGGTAAATGAGAAAAGGTATTTGGATTTGTGAAAGAAGACTATGGAAAGATGGAATAAGCAAAAGTAAAGATGACAAGCGAAAGTAAAGATAACAATGTAATAGGAAAAAATTTTGTAAGGTAGAGAATGTGGTACATATATATTGTGCGAAAAGTACTAAGAGTATTTCTAGAAAAAAAGGATGTTTATTGTAGGAAGAGCGGAGCAAAATGTCAGATGAAGTAATAATAAAAATTGTTTATTGTGTTTAGGTCGATAAAAAGTAAAAAGATTGGCATGTTATATTTAGTTTAAACTTGATAGTAAAATCTTGAATACAAGTGTTTCGAGTTAGCTTTTAGGTTAGCATAGATTATTAGTCAAAGACTAGTTATCTGGTAATGAGTTTAAATATAGTATTTTAGGAGTTTAATTGAGAAATTTTAGCATAAGTAACAGAGACGATATGCATTATAGGTTTGGTAGTTAAAACAAAGTAAGTAGCTCAAATAACTAGAATAGGAAGTAATATGATAAGCGATACATGAGTTTATGTACTATGAGAAGTTATGTTACATAGAAACGAATATACTATTAAAATAGATAATAAAAGAAAGAATAATAAAGTAAGAATAGTGCTCGGAAAAAAAAAGGGGTAACGAGATTCGAGTAGAAAGGAGAAAGAGTTTGTACTTATATAAAGCTGTAATTATGTTGTCGAGGAGTAGATTTGAAGTATGATACTGAATGTAATAAAAGAGAATCATATAATAATAATCGTAATTTTCATTTAGTTTAATACAGATAAAAGATGTATGTGAGAAGCAGAGACATTGAAATCAGTTCCAATTGAGAAGAGCTTCGGAGTAATAAGTTGGTGCATAGATGATAAACTTGTGCATAGTAAGTGAAAGTTAGAGTCTTGTTTGAAGTAGCAAATTAACCAGGAATACGTTAAATTATACTCTTTCGTGTATAGCTTAATAGTAGACAAATTTTGACAATAAGTAATAGAAACAGTGATAAACAATTAGAGCTAGAGAAAAAAAACAAATTGCAAGAGAATACATGTAGATGGTTGTCAAACTACTAAGATTTGCTATAACGCGTATGAAAAAAAAATGTTTGAGAT